>JAIUZE010018277.1:0-13419 GCA_022085475.1 Heliosperma pusillum
AGAAGGTCTGTAATGTTGACCTTCATGGAGCAAAGGGTGTTGGGGTTTGAATTTATGAAATAGCTCTATCAAGAGGACCCAGACTTCAAGCATGAATGGGAGGTACACCAAGAAGGGCAAGTCAAGAAAGGGAGCAAGTACACAGCTCAAGAAGGATACTTATTCTATGGAAACAAACTGTGTGTGCCTAAGGGACCTTATAGGGGACTACTGGGCAAAGAGGTTCACTCCAATGGCCTTGCTGGTCACTTTGGGGTACAGAAGACCTATGACATCTTACAAGATCAGTTCTATTGGCCTAAGATGCTCAGTGATGTGCAAGATGCCCTCAAGAGATGCAGATCTTGTCAAATAGCCAAGGCACACTTCCAAGCAGGCCCTTACACACCACGTCCAGTACCCAACAAGCCATGGGAAGATCTCAGTATGGACTTCATTGTAGCCTTACCTAGAACTCAAAGGGGAAAGGATTCAATCATGGTGGTTGTAGATAGGTTCAGCAAGATGGCACATTTCATTGCTTGTAAGAAGACTGAGGATGCATTGGGGGTAGCTGAACTATACTTTAGGGAGATTGTCAAGTTACATGGGGTCCCTAGAAGCATTGTCTCAGATAGAGACACAAAGTTTATGAACCACTTCTGGAGAACCTTGTGGAAGCTATTGAAGACCAGATTATTGTTTAGTACTTCTCACCATCCCCAAATTGATGGGCAGACAGAAGTCACTAACAGAACACTAGGAAAGATCTTAAGGAGTATTGTTTCTAAGTCATTGAAAGATTGGGATCTCAGGCTAGCACAAGCTGAGTTTGCCTTCAACAGAGCTCCCTCCAGCAGCACAGGTAAAAGTCCTTTTGAAACAGTTTATGGCACTAATCCTCTCATGCCTACAGACCTAGCACCAGTCAAAGGAAACAAGACAAGCTATGATGCAAAGAAAAGAGTTGAGCAAATGATACAGATTCATGAGCAAGTCAAGAAGCAGATTGAAAGGTCCAATGATTTGTACAAAGCTAGGTCCAAGGGGCCTAAGAAAGCAAGGGAATTCAAGGCAGGGGATCTTGTATGGTTGCATTTAAGAAAAGAGAGGTTTCCAGACAAGAGGAGAAACAAGCTCATGCCAAGAGCTGATGGACCATTTGAGATATTAGAGAAGATAGGCACAAATGCTTACAAGGTGGATCTACCAGGAAGCTATGGTGTACATGGTACTTTCAATGTGGGAGACCTGAGCCCCTACCATGGTGAATCAGATGATGAAGGTGAGGAAGATTTGAGGGCAAATCCTTTTCAAGAAAGGGAGGTTGCAACAGGAGTATGTGACCAAGCCAAGACACGAGCTCAACACAAGACACAAACTCAAGACAAGACTCAACATCAAGACATCAACACCATTCAAAACAACAACATCCTTTCAGACAACACCATGACCAGTTATGACAATATCCTATTCAGTCCAAGCCACAACCACTTCAAGCCTGCTAAGACAACACCCCCACAACCAGAACAAAGCCTAGCCATCCACTTCCCAAGGCTAAGCCACAACAAGGCACAGCCAACAGCCCAACAAACCCAACACAACAAAACAGCCCTCAGCCAAAAAACAGCCTATCACTGTCTCTCTAAACAGGGTCCATGGGGCCTCACACAATCAAACTAGCCTAACCAACCCTCAAACCTATGTCTTGGGAAGGTCCTCTACAACTTTCCCCAGGACTTCCCTTCCAAGAAACAAACACACAAAGAGTTAGCTTAGGGACAACTTCAGACTGTCCAGATTTCAGCCCTTTTGCAGTAGTTAACATGTCACTGTCAAACTTTCCTTTTATGATCAAACAAACTCGAGGGCCTTTTAGAAGGACCTTTGGCATCCATCCCACTTCAGTTGAGCTCAAGAATCAAGCTCAGAAGTCCACCCCTCCACCAGTTTCAACCCCAACAAACCAATTAAGGCAGATTGTCCTATTAGAACTATTTTTCTACTTTATTGCTTTATGCTGAACAATGTAGCTGTTATTTCTGTTTCTTTTGCAAACCCATTGTGGCCCTAGGATGTAATGAACGAATAGGATGTAATCTCCTTGCCTTTATAAGGCCTTTTCCTAATGAATGAAAGACAGATTTGAAGTAAAACATAAAACTGAAACCTTGTTTCTGTTACATCTCTTGGCTGTGTGCTTGAGACAAATTCCTTTGCTTTGTGCTTGGAAGTGAGCTTGGGTCCTTAGCTGTGTGCTGGGATCACAGTTCAACCCTCAATCATTGGCTTTGTGCTTTGGTTAAGGTCCTATCTTAGTTCTTTGTCAATCAGTCCAAACAGAAACAGAGTATTTGCAAAGTGTCTGAATCTCAATCAAATTGTCATTGTTTTAGTTGTCTTTCTTAATAGTTTCAGTGCAATTTATATTAGGACCAGAATATATTGACATGAAAATTACTTTGTGATTTTATCTTATAAAACACAAATTACTAGTTTTCATTAAGTTACATTAACTCGAAAAAACTATAAATCGATTATGCATGCAACAACCAAAGCTCTGATACCGCTTGTAAGTTTCTTAAACTCAATATTAGACACTTCTAATATCATAATACATTTAGTTTACCCAATAAACTAATTAGATCTTATGCATGCATAACAAAATACAAATAAGGAAGAATAAGTTGTTCCTTACATTGGTTTGAACGAATTTTTGGGCACAAGATAGGACTACATCCTACTCTTGTTCTTGAGCTATAAATCAAAGGATGAACTCCTAGTTTCAAATTAGAAACTCTTCAATAAGTTGCACCCAAGACAACTCCTAAATCACTACTAAAATACTACACTAGTATAATATAGTAGTCTCCCTTAAAATAAAATCAATACCACTATTACTACTCTTAGTAATCTTGTATTAATATTTAAACTCAAGTTTGTATGAAATTTCTCAAGATTTTCTAGTGTGAGAAGTTGTATTTTTATGAGAGATAAGCATACATCTTTCTTATGAGATGAATGAATACAAGTAAGGAGAAAAATTTCTCCTAATAAGAAGACCATGACCGGCCCCTTCTAGGGTAGTGGGAGCATGCCTTTACTTTTTGTCTTAACAAGAAAGTAGGCTAGCTAATTTTAGGCTTTAGGTTAATCATTTTGTCTAATCCATATTAGATTAATAATTAAAATCCAAGTGCCTCTTCTAACCCATAAAAAACCGGTGCACCATGTAAAAGTGGGTGTCCATTTTATATTTGTAATTTGTCATTTGTCACAAATGTGACATGTGACATGTAACATGTAACATGTAATTTTGCTTATAAAAGTGCATTTAATCAATTTAAATGCAATTTCATAACAAATAATTAGACTTAACATTTTAAGTCACATTTTATAATTACATGTAAATAAAATGGGTCATCTCATATTTGGTTAATATAATCTACAACAATTTGTAATTATAATCGACCAATTTTGCTTATCTCAAATGTTTCATAAACATAATGCATTCTTAGTAATATAACAATTAAATTACTAAAATGAATCTTATTTAATCATATTACAAAAAGATATAATTCTCACTCACAATATAAACTTAGTTCAATTTAAGGGATTAATTAATCTGTATCGTTATACAATTAGTTAATGTACATGATTAGGGGATTGTCCTTTAGGTGTGACCTCAAGGGATCAACTGATCACCACCAACATACGACAGTAACGTCAAACTCAATTGAGTAATCGTTACTGATTTATGTTGACCAGTTGACTATAATATTCATCATCCCTTTGTATTCTTTTGTTGAGATTTAATTATGTGATCGCACTATTGTTGAGGACACTTACTGCAACAGCAGCTACCTATCTCGTCTTTCTTTATCTTGTGATTTCACTTAACCTCAACAGGTCGGGGTTGCTAACTCCGATATGGGACGTAGCCAAATATCTTTGAGCATGAATTTCTCAAGTCAAACCCATAGTGTTGACCCCAAGGGATAAGGGACACCACTAGGGGTTGCATGATCTTCCTCCTAGTTTAACTATTGCTCCATTTTCTTGCTCGGGATGAATTTCGAGTCTCTTTCTTCTTTCGTAGGATGACGTGAAATTTTTGAAAAGCCCCTAGTTTGGCTTAGGCTTACCTAATAGATTCATTCTTCATAGATGATGTCCAAATGATAGGAAAAGGCCGCAAAACCGCTTCTTTTCCTAAAAACCACAATAAAAACACCGAAAGCATCTAGCGAACGATATTAGCCCATAAAATCACTATTAATAGTGCAATTATCATGTAAATTCGAGCTAAAACGAGGGGTAAAATCCTATAAATATATGATGTGTCAAGTAGTTATTATGTAACTTAACTCTATTTTAATATTTTTAGGTTTAAAACTTGAATTTTATGATATAAAATCGAGAATTTGACGGAAAGTTTTGTATATGTCGATGTGTTACACTTGTTGGATACTTTCAGCTGGAATTGATGGTCGTGTTTTGGCCATTTTGCAGGTTTGTATAGCGTATATTGGATGCAATGGTGGGCAATGGTGGATTTGTGACAGAATTTCCGTCGCAAATGTTGATCTTGACTTTAACTTCAAGATCAGCGAATCTCCGTCGCAAGTGTATCTGCGATGAAATATTTCATCGCAATATTGGTTGCGACAGTATCTGTCGCAGTTTTATATTCTACGAAGAAGTAATGGGACGGATGAAATCCGTCTCATATTACCATTTAGCAACAAATTTAAGGGGGTTTGCGACGGATATGTTCTTCGCCAAATGCCTTTTCTCTTGCAGTGTTTATTCGGTTTCTTTTATTTTACACCATGGGTTTAAGGGTTAGTATAATATAATTTTAGCCGTCATTATAACCCTTATGCATTGAAACTCACCATAAAACTTTATCATCATATTATTGTTATCTTCCTATCATCAAAGAGGAAATCCTTGGAGTTAATAGAATATTATCCTTAATCTTTCGTGTTGGTTAGTTTAATCTAATCTCCGCCTATTGTGTTTAAACTCAATCATCTAATCATTATTTTTAATCAATCTTACGAAGATGTAACCTAGAATTTAGGGATTTCTCTTATTTTATTGAGTTCTTGAGGTTTGGCCTAGAATTTTGGGGATTTTGGGAAATTATCATGTAATTAAATAATTAGTTAAGGATGAGACTTGATTATGTATTATTATGTTTGTTTAGGAGCCAACTTTGTGAAGAAACACTTTTGGTGTTGCTTGTTGAAGGTTTTTGGCTTGAAGTAGGGAAACTTTCTACTCAACTCTTGATTATTTGTCATTATGAGTTGATTATGCTGTGTTGTTGAAATTGTGATAATAGTCCTTGATAGTTGTATGATATATGATGATGTTGATTCGTGAGATTATTGTACATGTTGTTATTGGCATATGGACTTGTAGTGTTTAGGAACCGGTACAAGTAGCATGGTTCTCTTGAGGCACAGTCGTACGCGAAGGGCCGCCTAGAGCCTCTTCTTGTGGGCCCAGCACAAGAGGAGATGTGCACATCTTATGATCCAGAATAGTGGTGGAGTACGTCTACGGTGCGAGTTGGGTAACACCTTGATAGTCGTGTGATTCGTAGCACGCATGTATGGGTGTCGTGTGATTTGTAGCACGCGCCATATAGAACGAGCACGTTCGCCCTGTGAGTTGACTTCCCCGGTACAATGGCATGTATGTGTATGTATAGAGATGTGTTGCGTGATTGTGATATTGATTGATGAGATTATATTTCTATGCACGAATACGGCATCTTAGGCATTGTCACGTTAGCTATAATGTTTTGCATTGCTATTTCCTACTGAATCTTGTGTTGACTTGGTGTATTCTCTTTTATTAAATTGTTTTCAAAAACCATCTTCGGTGATACACTTGATATTTCCGGTCAAGTGGTGAGTAGGTAGACTTCCTGATACGTATTGACATTTGGGATGTTTGTGGGGCATCTGGACTAGATTGACATCGAGTCGATAATCTTTGTTGAGTTTTGACAGTTTTGACACTTAGACGTATTTACGCTTCCGTTTTTTTTTTAGACTTATAATTTGAGATATTGGTTTGTAACAATCATTAAACTTTAGAATCTTTTAATCTTGTTCCCTTAATTGGGGTTTTTGATACATGGCCTCGGGAAACTGAGGGCGTAACGCCTAAATTTACACTAGTCAGGTAAATGGGAGTGTTACAAACCTCAAAGATGAAAAAGGTAAAAGAAAATCGTTCGATGACCAGGAAGTAAAAATTTACTTCGAAGGGAAAAAGGGCAAGAAGACAGTGACAGTCGCAAAAAAATGTCCAAGCCTATAAATGCTCAAAAAGAAAAAATAAACTCACAGACTCAATCAAACATAAAATAAATTGTTATGATAAACTTTAATAGAATCAATAAGACGTAGCAGGGTATTCCTCAAAAAAATCACTCGAATAATAGCTTAACGACACCAACAAAGATTTAAAAAAAAAACAAATATGTAAGTTTATTGGGAGACCATTTACAATTTAAAGAAAATATGGTAATATAAGTAATAAAATGAATCATGATTAATTATAAAATGGTACACTTATTATGTAAGTAGGTACGAAACTAGAGTGTTACTTTAGATCACAACCAACAACAAAGTGGTTACGAAAACCATATAAAGGGGTACGAATGAGTGCTCTCTCAATAACTTAGTGGTGGACGGTCTCTCCTAAGTTTTAGTGATCTATAAAATGGGTTTTGACCTTTCATAAACAAGACATATGACTAAATATGGGTAGTGATAACGCCATAACCGAATTTGTTAATGCCACTCATTTACTTGCTAATTACTACCTCTCATCCAAACCAAAGGTTACACTTACCTTATTTGGACAATCCAAACCAAACTACCCATTCCTTTTTGGGTAACAAATAAGACCAAATACTCCTCATCTACCCTATATATTTACACAATATGTCATTACCCCACCCACCCAACTAACATTAAATATTCAAGTGGTCCTACTTTCATTCCAATATTGCCCTTCCTTTATCAATTTTTTCTTAAAACTTGTGCTCCCTCCCATGTAACCTTTGGTTTGGATGGGAGGGAGTATATCGATATATAACTATTCATTGTCTCATAATTTGAGTGACATTAGTAAAAGTTGTTGTGCCATTATCCTTTCCCCTAAATATAACACCCATTATGGGTGGTCAAAGCCCATCGTCAGCCTAGCCCACTTGTGCACGACTCGCCAGTCGGGCCCATTTTTGTATGGCCCAATTGGCCCGTGTCCATACCGACTCACCCTCCACCACGAGCCCCTGACCCACCCTTAGCCCCCCTATAACCTACCCCAGGTCGTGCCGTGGTCCACCTTCACTAGCATGGGCCGACTCGTCCCCTTACCCGGTCAGTGTCCCGGCGTGCCCCTTGACCTGCCCGCCCGTTTGATCATCCTTAACTTTTGCAGGCTAGAGTGGAGACTGTAAATAAAAAAAATCACGAAGGAAGATAATGTAAGAGTGAAAGCAAGAAAGCTAAAAATGAGAGATTGACTTAAGTGGGAGAAAAAGACGCTCTTCTTTCTTGGCTTTTAAATTTGCTTTTGAGAAAATATTTCACATTTTGTTTAGAAACCGCATAAGGGGTAATTTATTCCCATTACTTTGGCTAATCGTGAGATCAAACTCCTTAAGTTTAGAATGTAGCAATTAAGCCCAACTAGTTATGAAAAAGGTGAAACTAAGCCCCATACTAAAATCTCACGAGAAATTCATTTTCTCATACCACAAAAATTCAAATAGGTTATGTTTTGTTAAAAAAAAAAGGGGTGGGATTCGTTTTTTAAATGTAAACAAAGATAAAATTTAAAAATTCTGAAGAAAAAAAATGAAAACTTTGGTAATATTTTACATATTTCGAAAAAATTGTTATTTTTGTTAAAATATAATTTTGTTACCTAAATAAAACTAACCACATATAATTTTTGTATTTCTTATCTTTTTTTAAAAAAAAAGGTTATTTAAGGGAATAATCTCAACTATACCTATTTTGCTCAAAATAATCTCTATTTTGCAATAACCCAGAGTAATCAAAACTATGCTATCATTTAACTTTAATTGATCTCAGCAACGAGCAACCTGCTCAACGGGTCACTCCATCAACTTAAGTTAGAATAAACCCTTGCTTTACTCATTTTACCTTCATTTACTTATCTCCTCAGTCATAAAATCAGATTAAATCCTATATCATTTATCAAAAAGATTAAATCCTATATCATTTATCAAAAAGATTAAATCCTACATCATTTATCAAAAAGATTAAACTCTATATCATTTATCAAAAAGATTAAATCCTACTCTATTTATCTTCAGCTTGTATAATTTAGAAAAGGTAATTTTAATTTACGGGTTTTTATTTTCAAGCGTTTTTCGGTGTATTTAAAAGTCTTTAATTAATGTTTTGTTGGAGAAATGATGGAGGGATGTTGTTAATGTTGTATATGAATCTGAAATCTCAAAACTCAATTAATTTAGCTACGGATCATTGTTCAACTAATATTCTTCTGTTTTGCTGTTTGTCCTGATTTGAGGGAGATTATTTACTTTGTTTTGTTCCGATGTTTGGCTATCAATTATCATGGAAGAGGGAAGAAGATCAGTAAGAAAAATGAAGAGGATGAATATTATAAAGGGTTATTTAATGGGAATAATCCACTCTATACCCTTTCTTCTCATTTTAATTCATCCTACACTTTAACCCATATTAATCCAAACAATGAACTCATTTATCGTTCATTGAACCCAGTAACCGGCTACTTGTTTCTCAGGTCATAGTTTAAAAATAAATTAAAAAACAAACTAAAAATTATTAAAACCAATAATAACCAAGTCTTTGTGTGGTCTTTTACAAATCCAAATAAAAAAGGAGAAAAATCCTACTGCAACTAGCATTTACTTTTATCCCCAAATCCCCTTTACTTAAATTTAATTACCGTAATAATCATCTACTTTTATTGTGGTTGTGTTGTCCTTTATTGTTCACTCTCACACTATAATTACCCGCATTTCATCGTCATCCTCATCACCATCGCCGTTATTACCTCGATCGGAAGATTATTAACGGTTCATGTAACTCCATTTTACGTCGACATGTATGTGTGAGGTTGAGATTCTAGTTTTCCTACTTTATTAAATGCTTGCGGTTCAGATCCTTTTAGCGACGGTGGTGATGGTTGAATATTTGAAGTGCGTGTCTTAGGGGTGGTTGTGGGGTTTGTTGGCGTGCGTATTAGAATATTTATTAATATACGAGTAGCCTAAGTGTTTCGGGTTTTAGTAGAAGTTAAGTTCATATTAAATATTACGACTTTAATATAAAAGATGACACTGTGATGAATCGTTCTCAATTAATGTAATTAAAGTTCAGAAATTATTATTCCCTCTTACCTTACCCTAATATAAGTCGTCTTTCACAAAAAGGTACGAACGGGTTTGATTATGTGAAAAGGTATGTAACTCATATTACATATATATATATATATAGAGAGGCAAGTTATAATGAGTCCACCTTCAAAATTGAGTCCATGAGTCCTCATCTTGCCCTTTGGATGAAAGAGATGGAGGGACAAGATTAGAACAAGATGGAACGCTAAGATTAAAAGAAAAATGAATGGACAAGATTAGAACAAAATGAAGGGACAAGATTAGAACAAAATGAGTGGGTTTTAATGACTTTCACCTACATTACGAGTGTAACTTCAACCATTATTTGTGTAACTTTAAGCTAAAATGTGATTTCGAGTATATAACTTTGAATTTATGTAACTTTAAGATAAGTTTATGTGATTTTTACCTTTTTATGAGGGTAACTTTAGTCATTAAAAGTGTAACTTCAACCATTATTTGTGTAACTTCAAAATAAAATTTGATTTCGAGTATATAAATTTGAATTTATCTAACTTTAAGATAAATTTTTGTGATTTTTATCTTTTTATGAGGGTAACTTTAGTCATTAAAAGTGTAACTTCAACCATTATTTGTGTAACTTCAAAATAAAATGTGATTTCGAGTATATAAATTTAAATTTATGTAACTTTAAGATAAGTTTATGTGATTTTTGCCTTTTTATGAGGCTAACTTTAGTCATTAAGAGTATAACTTCAACCATTATTTTTGTAACTTTAAACTTTATTAGTGAAACTTCATTTATTATATTATTTTTGTAACTTTAAACTTTATTAGTGAAACTTCATTTATTAACTGTGTAACTTTAGTCATTAATTAAGTAACTTCAGTCCTTAATAAGATAACTTTAGTCCAGTGCAACTTTAGTCCATACTAGTGAAACTTTAGTACATACTAGTGAAACTTTAGTCCATAATTGTGAAACTTTAGTCCATACTCATACTAGTGAAACTTTAGTACATAATAGTGAAACTTTAGTACATAATAGTGAAACTTTAGTACATACTAGTGAAACTTTAGTACATACTAGTGAAACTTTAGTACATATAAGTGAAACTTTATGTACATTCTAGTGAAACTTTATGTACATTCTAGTGAAACTTTAGTAGATACTAGTGAAACTTTAGTACATACTAGTGAAACTTTAGTCCATAACTGTGTAATTTTAGATCTAAAAATAATCAATAACAAAAAAAAAACGAGATAAAAACAAAAAAAAAACGAGAACACCATCAAGAAAATAAAAAGAAAACATTAGCTTTAAAACATAAAAACGAGAACACCACCAAGCCACCGACACCGCCTCCTCCAACCACCATCACCCCATGTGCCCCCTTTCGAACACCACACCAACTACCACCAATCAACACAAAAAAAATTCAGACACCAACAACCACCGACGTAGTTTACCGTCATTCACACAAAAACACACATTTTTTTCAGATCTGAAAAATTAAACAAAAAAAACGATAACAACGACCACTAAAAAAACGAAAAGGGGAGGAGGGAGGCGGCGGGAGACGTGGAGGAGGCGACAGCGTGAGGTCTTCGGGAAAAGGCAGCAGAGGGAAGAAGGGGTAAGTGGTGGCAGGGCGGCGCAAGGCAGAGGCGGCGCAAGGCAGAGGCGGCGTAGGGGGGGAGGCGGCGCAAGGGGGAGGCGGCGCAAGGGGAGGCGGCGCAGGGGGAGGTTGGCGGCGGCAAAAAGAGTGACGCATGCAGAAGGGAAGGGGAGGTTGTGGTGGATGAGTGGGGGTGGGTCGGGGTGGTGGTGGTCGGGATTGGTGAGTGAGGGAGATGAGGGATTAATTTTTTGGGTTTTAATTTTTTAGAATTAGAGAATGAAGAGAGATAAAGGATGTAGAGAGATAATGAGAAATTTGAAATTGAGAGAAATGGGTGAGGAAAGGGTATAAATACTAGGGTTTGAAGGAGATGATTGTGTGTGTCTCACAATCCTAGCCTTTCATTTTGTTCTAATCCTAGCCCTTCATCCTCCTAATCCAAGGGCTTGGATGAGGACTCAAGGACTCAAAGGGAAGGGGAGGACTCATTTGAACCCACCTCTATATATATATATATAGTGTTGGGTTCTTGTGAGTCTAATGTCTTATGGTGAGTTGGTGCTCACAAATTTGGACCCTTCGATAAGAAAATTGAAAGGCTAAGATTTAATCTCATAAAGCAATTGATTTAAAAAAAAAAAAGAACAAAAAAGGAAAGAAAATCTACAGCAAACCACGTAAACCAAATCTCATCCATTAAAACAAAATAAACACATCTCCCTCTAACCTCTCTCTACAGAAATCCCAAAATTTTCAGAAAACAATACCCCTAATTCTCCCTCATCTAACCTAATTTATTTCCAATCTTCGTTTTCCTTTCTTCATTTATAGCACATAAACTGTTGTTTTACAATTCAACCGCACTACGAGTTTCGCTCTATGCCAATAATTCATCTTCGCTAATGGATTTCGTTGATTGATTTCCGCCGCCTCTTAAGATTTGCTCGTGGATTTCATGTTCGCTCGTCGACAAAATGCTTTAGCAATTGGTAGATAGCTCAGTTGTGAGCATGCTTTGGCTTGACATCGATATCGCGGTTGTACTCGGTAGTAATAGCCTGCTACTAGTGGTGTGTCGGTGCTGCTCCAGTTGTGATAGATGTTTAATAGCCGATTAGAAGAAAGACGAAAAGTGCGAAACGATCCGTTTGTGCTCACTAAACTGCTAAAGGCTTAATGTTGACTCAAAGGAAGATGAAGAGTAAATTTTTGTTGTTTAGATGTTGTTAATGAATTCATTTTTTGTTTTTAAGATGTTGATAATGAATTCATTCTTGACTCTGTTCATTCCGTCATTTGATTTTGTTTAGCTAGTGACTGTAGTTATATGATTTGATTGTCTTAGGCCTATTATATTACGTAACGTAAGTGTTATTCTTATGTTATTTTCTTTCATTTACAGTTATTGAGTAAACATCATCCTCAACCTTACTTGGAATTATCCAAGTCAATTATTATGTTGTTGACTTCATGATTATTTGTTAACATTCTAGTGAGTTGCTGTTCGATTTGACAAACATAGCTTTAGAATGGAATAACACAATATAGTTGCTCAACAAATTGTCTTAGTTTACGGTATTTCGTGACCTTCAATTTTTCACCAACTTGGTTTTTTAAAAACTTTACAGCTAAACTTTACATCTTAATACAAAAAAATAACACAAGAGTAAAAATGGAATAACACGTGATAAAAAAAAGTAAAAATAACATTAGAGTAATACTAGAATAACACGTTGTAACAAATAATTTTTTTTTAAAAGCATAAGAATAAAACTGCAATAACACGTGGTAACAAAAAAAATAAAAAAAATATAATAAAAGTAACATTAGAATAAAACTGGAATAACAAGTGGTAAATAAAATAACACATGAATAACACAACAATAACATCAGAGTAACACAAGAGTAACACGTGAATAACACAACAATAACATCAGAGTAACACAAGAGTAACACGCGAATAACACAACAATAACATCAGAGTAACACGTGAATAACACAACAATAACATCAGAGTAACACGTGAATAACACAACAATAACATCAGAGTAACACGTGAATAACACAACAATAACATCAGAGTAACACGTGAATAACACAACAATAACATCAGAGTAACACAAGAGTAACACGTGAATAACACAACAATAACATCAGAGTAACACGTGAATAACAAAACAATAACATCAGAGTAACACGTGAATAACATAACAATAACATCAGAGTAACACGTGAATAACACATGAATAACACAACAATAACATCAGAGTAACACAAGAGTAACACGTGAATAACACAACAATAACATCAGAGTAACACGTGAATAACACAACAATAACATCAGAGTAACACGTGAATAACACAACAATAACATCAAAGTAACACGTGAATAACACACAATAACATCATAGT
>JAIUZE010018278.1:0-29566 GCA_022085475.1 Heliosperma pusillum
GTTAAAGATAGTACGGCCTATCGATGTCATGGTCCAAGCTACTCATTTAGAATTAGAATGGTCAAGACGCCATATACTCATAATTCTCTATGGGTACTTAGTCAACACGACATATATCATACAATCCAACAGTCACGGAAACAACTTCCTATCATGTGACTAATTGCATATAAATCATATTCAAATATCATATCGCCTCATATCTACTAAGGCTCATTCATTCCTTCATTAAATAAAACCTTACCTGAAGACAAATCCCCGACCCGAGTCCCGCGACGGGTCATCAGTCAAAACGGGGCTGACTAGATCTTAGTTTGACCAAACCCGTTTGGCCAAACCGGCTAGAAACAGAGTCTTAGCCATCGAGGCTTGAACATAAGAACATCATATTCATTTCATGTTATTTCATTCTATTTCTAACATGTGAATTATTAAAATCATACTAAAACCCGCTTGGCTTAAAGGATCTCAAAATAAACTATTATCTCGTATTATAATTTCTAACATGTGAGAAATAATAATATATTGAAAACCTTTTAATTAAATAATTTATCTATTAAAATTTCCCACTCGCTAAATATTACAAAACACGATAAAATAACAATACTCAAAAACCGTCACAAGTCCAAGGGGACCCACGGTTCATATTGGACCAATTTTGGTCATCTTTTCTAAAAACCGTTTCTTAATATTTCCCGCATGCTTAACATATTTAAAACCCGTCAAAACAACAACAAAATAATCAAACATCGACACAAAACCAACTGACCAAATCCGGACCAATCCAGACCGGCCTGGACCGGGCCTGAACCGGCCTGAACCGGCCTGATTTGGGGCTGGTTTGGGCTGGTTTTTCCAGCCTTCATACACGGTTCAATCAACAACAAACACCAAATAAATTCCAACATGTTTTAATTATCAAACAACCATTTTAACAACCATCCATACAAAAATCATGATTATGAACAAATCATAGAAATATGTCAAGAAGACTAAACATGTCATAAATTCATACAACATAATAAAAATGACTACTTATCATGTTACTACCAAAAATCCATAAATAACACTAACATGAACAAAAACAAAAGATGAACCAAAAACAAAAGAAACAAAGGCTATGTAACATTAATTCGTCGAGTAACTCGGAATCGTTACCTTAGCTAGAAAAATCAAGTAGCACAAAATAAGAAGTAAAGAAAAACCCGTCTACTAGTCTTCTCCTAATATATACGAGTCACCAAACTCGTCTTCAAAATCTTCCCCTATAAGAAATGACAAGAATAATATTGTTAGAATTAAAACTTGATTTTCCATAATTAAAGTGTTGAAAACGATTTTTGTCGGAATTGAAAATAAACCGTACTTGAAGATGGAGAGCGAAGAGGAGATTCTAGAAATATAAGTTAGGACGGATTTGAATAAGAAATGAAGGTTTTATGATGATTTTGCTCAAGAACTACGAAGAACGACGAAGAACGATGAAGAACGATTAAAGAAAGTGTTAATTAGATCTTAATTTGATTTATTGTAAAATGAAAAGTTGTTAGTGAGTAAAGTGGAGAATGGGCCGTGTACATATAGAAGGATTATGGAGTCGGGTTTTGAAATTGTTTTTACGGAATTGACTCGGGTTTAATAATTATATTACGGTAATTGATTAGATATAATTATATATTAAGTTAATTAAATTAAATATCAAGATATTATGTTATTGTAATCAAAAGAAAGACAAATATCTAGTCTTATTAGAGGAGGGAGTGCCGTGAGGATAGGAGAGAAAACGGGTCTGATTTTGAGCGATTTGCGTAATTTAATCGGACGGATCGATAAAGCTACAAATATCTTAGATATTTGTATTAGTTTAATCGAAACAATCAAAAGATCTAATTGTGAGTGGAAAAAGATGACATGGGCGTGTGACTCATGCCAAAGTCGGGTTTCGGGTTTGTTTCGAGATTTAAGATGACTCGGAAATAGTTAAATGACGTTCGGGTTAAAACCGTAAAAGTTATTCTTTAATTCCGAATAAATTCAAAATAATTATATTAAATTATCATAAATCCAAATAAATCTTAATAAAAATAAATTAAAAATATTATTTTTTTAAATAAAATTTCGGTCTTCAAAATTACAAGGCGAGTCGGGAAAAAGTCAACGAAAGTCAAAGTTGACTTAAAAATCAAGAAAAGTCAAAGATGACTTAAAAGTCAAGAAAAGTTTATGACGATTAAAAGTCAAGAAAAGTCAATGACGACTTTAAAAGTCAACGAAAAGTCAAGTGACGACTTTAAAAAGTCAAGAAAAGTCAAAGACGACTTAAAAGTCAAGAAAAGTCAAAGATGACTAAAAACGTGATTTTCATGAAATCTCTCAGAAATTCCAAATACGAACTCGGAATTTCAAAATACGACTCGAAACAATAAATTCTATTTTAAAAACTTAACCTTGCTGAAAAGTATCCTTAAGAAATTTTACTAGAAAAATTGGGTACTTTTCGGGTTGTTACAATTACACCTTTGTTGCATAGTTGAGAGGGAACGACTCTTCCTTTCACTTTGGAGAGAGGCGGAATTCCGATCCTACAGTGTCTTCTCACACCATAGGGTTCACACTGTCCATCCCGCCTTATCACCCTTGACGAATCATCCTAGTGAATATGAACGAATGTACTAGTTTTACACAATGAGGAGGCGATTCATCTCTATAGTCCTAGACTTAGTTCTTTTTAAAACTAGTAACTACATAGGATTATTCATGCTTTTAATTGTTTCCATTTTAGATGGTTTCCGGCACATGGATGAGGCATGTGGCCATTTATTTTGGTAGATGCATTCTTGTTCGTTTTGCGTGCTTAACTGCCTAAGGTTTGCCTTGCAAGAGGGTATCATACCTCATGGATGTCTGGTTGTGAGTTAAAGGGACGGAGCAAGGCCCATTAATTGCCTTGTATCGGTTATGCTATTAGCGTAGTTTGAATAAGGGTCATGACTTCGTTCATTCTTACTCAGGACGAGTAAGGGTTTGGTTTAGGGAGATTTGATATAGTGTCATTTCAACCTATTTTTCCGCTTTTAATTACCCAATTTTGCTTGCGTTGGACGTTCCATAGGAGCGATTTTGTATGTTTATCTTCCTCTATCACTTTTCTCGCTTTTATTTGGGTTTTGTAGGTAAACCGTCACTTGAGGCGGTTTCTACCTCATTTTGTGTGACCAAGAAGAAAATAAGCCACATGGAGGGCCCACGACATACCCTAGACGGTCGTACCTGCCTTGGAGGCCCTAATTGGCGTGCCAAAACCATTCTGAGTGATCAGGGCAAGTCAAACCGAGAAGAATGGAGAAGATGTATCGAAGTCACTAGCGCGAGCAAAAGAGGAAACAAGTTGTCTCGCGCGTGACAAGCTGTCTCGGGAGTGACAAGCAATGTCTTGGGCGTGACAAGCACTCTCATGGGCATGACATAGGCCTTACGGTTGTGACGAAGCTCACAGAGTTGAGCTTGCTTCTGCCGGCCAAGTCGTGGGAGTGACACATGCATCACGGGTATGACAGCCAAGGTCGTGACTCCCATGTCACGGTCGTGACTTAACTTGCAAAAGTATGTTCATTTCGTGCAAAACAAGTCGCGGGCGTGATTGGCTATGTCACGGTCGTGACTTGCCTTGTCACGGTCGTGACTTGCCCTGTCACGCCCGTGACTTCCCCGAGGCCCAATTATCTTCCAAAGCCCGTCTCTCATATTTGGTTAACATATATATACCCACTCTTTTGTAATTAGAGGGCACGAAACCGTAAACTTAGATTAGTTAGATTAGATTATATTAGATTAGTCCTTTAATTAGTTTAATCCTTCTTCAAATTCCTCCTATGTTAGTTATAGATCTAGTCTTGTAATCGGGTTTTCTTGAGTTTATATGGAAGATTGGTGACAAAGTCTTCTCCTTTATTCAAGATTTTCTCTTTATTTATGTTAACCTCATTCCTTAATTAGTTGGTAACTTTCTTAACCCCTTTTATTCTGTTGTTATCTACACTTTATTTCACTACTTGCTTGTTTTAGTTTATAATGTCTCATCTTAATTTCTCATCTTATTCCTCCATATTTCTCGTGTTAATTAGTGAGTAGTGACTTTGGTAGGATTAGTGGGGGATTATGGGCTTTAATGGGGTTAATCTGTGTTTGTTGGATTGATTTGTTAATTGTTGTCTTTCTTCCAACTTATGCACACCTCATGTTTGATGAAATGCTTGCTTGACAAACTATCATGATTCTTGTTTGTTTATACATTTTCGTAAGATTGGGAGCCTCGGAATATGCTTTGACTTGCGAATAGTTGGTATATCAACCTTGTGTACGCGAGATCTAGCTTGGTTCGGTATATGTGAGGATTGTAAGATCGAGAGCCTTAATCCACCGCGCCTAAGTTTGACTACTCATTGACTATGAACCCGACTCAGTAGAACCAAAATTATTCATTTGAACCTACCAATCCTAGACTTTCCTTTTATTGCTTGTTATTTGATTATCTTAATTTAATCTTACTTTCCTATTTATTTACATTTACTCCATGTGCCTAGACTAGTTTCAAATCCATTTCTATATCGTGACACCCCTTGAGCCATAGCTAGCTTAGACTTTGCATATCGAATACACTGTCTCTGTAGACCGGCCTTGAATTGCCACCGTGATAAGTCTTGTTATAAAAATAGTTTGACACTCAAAACGACACGTGTCAGATAGAACTAAACTAGAACTGATATTGACCGTCTTAGAGCCATAGATCACCGTCCCTTGGGTTCGACCCTGCCAATACTACAACGGTTCACACCGTACCCTTGCGGGAGGTTTATAAATAAAACACTACATCAACAACCCCCTCCGAAAAATTAGAATTTTAATTCCAATTTTTAAAGAAAAGCAATTGCTTCTAATAATCATACAAGGATTAAATAATCAATGTAAAATATGCACTAGTTGAGTGAATACATGAACGGATGGCGAATTCAAACACACATACAAAAAACATAGAAGATTAACACAAGGAAAGTAGATTAAGTAGAAAAGAGAAAAGATTAGAGGTTCTTACAAAGCAGAAGAGATGGCACTTGATAAATCACACCAAGATTAGAAGGATTAGTCTTCCATAAAACTAAATTACAAAAGAAATAACTAAAAGGTTAACTAAAACTAAAGAAATATAGAATTTTAAGTTTTTGTCGTATTACTAATACCAAAATGCGAAAGATGATAATCCAAGATGATACAAGATCTAAAATGTCTTCCTTTTATGTATCATCTTGGATTTTTAGATGGCGCTTGACTTTCTTGGGTTTGACATTTTGAGATCTTGTTACTAATACAATGAATTGGGCATCATATTGATAGTCCACAAATATGTCGTGTTAATAAGGGTATTTTATGCCAACTAAGGTCTTTAATATGGGTCATTAGTTTGAGTTTTTGTAATAACTTGGGTTGTTTGTATTTGTTGTAATTCTCATGATTTAGGATTGCTTTGTATTGGATTCAAACTAATGTGAAGAAAGGTTGTGTTATGTAAGGGTTGGAATTTTGTGTTGGCTACTTTTGATATTTTGTATGATGAAAAATGGGACTTGAATGATTTTAAGGCAATTCAATGAAGACAAATCTCTGGTGAATGGAAGTACTTGTGATTTATTATTTCAACAAGAAGGGTGTCATGGAATATTAAGATGCCCAATTGACACGACATATTTGTTGACTATCAATATGATGCCATTTTCATTCATGATAGAGTCCCTTCTAGGAGTTACTCAGCAGCAATTCTATACCACAATGATATATGTTTTCAACGGGAGTAACAGGGAAGATTATGGAGTAAATTGGCATATTTGGCTAGCAAGTGCTCTGGTCCTTGGGCTCGTGTTGGAGATTAAAATATTATCGTGAGTCCGAAGGAGAGGCTTGGTGGGAGTACCAAGCAGAAGGATATGGATGTTTTTATCAATTGTATCTCTACCTGTGGTATGACCGATATCCCTGCTATCGGAGCACTATTTACATGGAATAATAAGCATACTACTCATTCTAGAGTGTTTAGTAGATTGGATAGATTCCTTGTGAATTACAAATGGCTGGACTCTTTTCATGATATGATGGCTCATTTTCAACCTGAAGGTCTCTTTGATCACATCACTTGTGTTGTGAGTAATTTTAAAACTATCAATCACCAAAAATACAGTTCTAAATATTTCAACATGTGGGGTGAAGCTAGTTCTTTTGCTAGTATGGTTCATGGGGAATGGCACACATGTTTTGATGGCAGTAGAATGTTTTGTGTGTTATTAAGAAGCTTAAGACTTTGAAGACTGTTTTAAAGACCTTGAATATAGAATGTTTTTCTGATATTGAAAATGACACCATCTTTGCTGCATAATATTTAGAAAATATTTAGATACAATTGCAGCAAGACCCCTTAAATGCTTAACTTATTGATAAAGAGGTGAGTGCTTATGCTACTCTAAGTGTGTGTTTGGATAACAAAAATGGAAAGAAATGGAGGGGAGGGAAGGGAGAATGAGGGAAGAGAAAGAGAGGGAAGAGGAGGGGGAGGAGAATGAATGAGATCATTTTCCCTCCAAATCTTGCCCATATTTATAGGGAAATAATTTGGCTTGGAGAAGCGAAATGGAGGGATCCATTTTCCTTCCCTCCAAATCCATCCACTTCTATTTTGCTAACCAAACAATCGATTTTCCTCCCCTCCCTTTCCCTCTAATTCCTTATACCCAAACACACCCTAAAGGATTTGACAAGTGCAAGGATACATTTCTCAACCAAAAAGCTAAAGTCTAATGGACAGATGTAGCGGACTAGAATACAACCTTTTTCCATAGATTTATCAAGAAGTGACAAATGTAAAACAAAGTGATTCAAATTGAGGATCAACATGGGAATGTATATAAATCAAGTCAAGGCATTGAGCAAGTCAGACTAAAAGTTATTGATATGGGAAGGAAATTATCCTTATATTCATAAAGACATTCTGGCTCAACCTGTTAGTAATGAGAAAATTAAGAAAATACTTTTTAATACACCAAATGATAAGTCTCTAAGGCCTGATTGTAACACCCTCGATTTTATCATATTGGGTCATTTCATAAATCGTTGAATTTTATAATTCACTTCTCTTTTAATTGTTAAAATACTGTAACTTGCTAATTTATTATTATTAGCTTTTAGTTTTATGAGAATCGCATATTTATTCTAGTTAGATCAAAACCGTTTCTTAATTGTCCGTTTGAAATCCGAAATTGGATTCGACGCGGAATTGTAGTGAATCGGATGCACTTTATTATTGGGCCTAAAGAAACCTATTAGCCTCTTATTAGGCACCAAAACCTCATTTTTCAAGGGTTTTCATTATCAATTTTCAGATTTCATCTCCTCCTTCCTCCCTCTAAAAATCCAGAATTTCCACCATTAAAACTCACCCTAAACTCCTCCATTAAAACTCTCATAAAACCTTCATTTCTTAATGAAACCTAGATCCGTTTAATGTTTCGGAATCCTCTCACCTTTATCACTTATTCAAATCGTCCGTCTTTCTCTAGTATGAGAAATCTTTATGTTTTTGTATTATAATGTTAGGTAGAGACCTAGAAGACCCGGTTGAAGACTATTTCTTTATTTACAGAAAGCTTAGAAGACGCTAAATAAGGTAATGTTGACGGGTTACTCGGTATCACGTTTTGTGTGGTTTTTTATGTGTTTTATAGTAGCCTTGATGATAAGATGAATTATTTAGTTCATGCTAGTATGAATCCATGACTACAATATGTTTACTTGTTGAATTTCATCTTACGTGTCTCCAATTGATGGAAATTTGGTAGTTTAGACAATGAACTCCCTTCTTGTTGCTTTAACATGTATTTAAGTCATTAATGATGGACTAATTGTGCTATTGTGGTTTAATTAAGTGGTATGATAGCCATATGTGGTGTGCAAGCATATTTATTGACGGATTTGAGTCGATATTGCAAATGGGTTTGAGTTATTATCTCCCATAATGTGAATCTTATGAATGTGATAATGTACATGTGGGTTTTGGATGTGAATATGGCATAACTTGAGTGTGAATCTATTTTGGGGGGAGCCATGGTTGAGTTTTGAGCAAAGAAGAGCTCTCTCGACCTTCGTCACGGGCGTGACATGCATGTCACGGTCATGACGACCTGCAGTACTCCTACAATGACCCATTTTTGTAAAATGGTCATATCACCTTCGTTACTTGTATGTTTGGGGCGTGTAACCTACCGTTGGAACCGTAAGAGGATTTTTAGGTCTAGAACTCAAGTTATGATCGTTTAAAGTTGACCTTTGTCTTAGATAGTTTCCAGTTGATATGGGATTTAGGTTCCTTATTGATTATGCTTTCTAAACCTTGTCTAATGCTTATGTATCATGCATTGAATCTTGTTTATAATTGTTACATTTATCTTATATCTTATGCCATATTCACATGTTTAGTGACGGTTTTGGATGTTCAAATCATTTGAGTCATTTATGCCTTGAGTAGTTGTTGGGTCTTGCTTGTTGGAAGATATTGAGCTCTCATTCCCCGTTTGTACCTTTATACCCGTTAGAATTTATGTCGGAGCGATAGAGGTATATTCCATTGTTGTTAGTGAGGATATGACGACGTTGTTATGAGGGGAACACAATGTGTTGATTGACCCGGCCGTCAAATGTTGTATCATTGCAAGGTGGTGTTATTTGCATGTAGCGTACTTGCTTGACCGTTTTCACGACGCCTCATGGTATGACTACTTGTTATTGTGACAACCTTTCTGGTTGGCCGCCCTGCCAAGATTGGTATACATATTCTCTGTCCGCCTCAGCCGTTGGCCGCCCTGCCATATTTGGGATACTCGGCTTCTGTTTTGTTGAATGAGTCTTGGATGTGTGCATGCCTAGCCACATGTCGAATCGGGTACACGCCTTGTGCCGAGAGTCTGGCCAGATTTAGATTAGGAACGTGTTATTATCGTATTCCTACCGAGAGGATTAGATTCTAGAGTCGTCTTGTCATGCTATGTGCAGATGCTAGTGCGTTTCACTTATCGTGAGAGTGTGTTTGTTTTTCATGATGATTGGTTGGATGTGAAATTGATGTTTAAATGCCCCTGTGCTTTCTTGAGAGTCGTGTCCCCAACCTCTTCGACTAGATGGTCACTGATGGTGAGATGTAAGCCGTTAGTAGCGATATCGTTGCCAAGGTGAGTCTTCCCTAAGTCTTGGTTACTTGATGATAATCATGAATACACGATGATGATATTGTTTATATATGATGATGATATTGTTTATATATGATGATGATATTGTTTATATTTGATGATGATAATGTATGTCTATATCCTCTTGTTATGGACGTTTAAATATTATATGGTTGGTAGAACCCCGAGTTACTCTCCACTTACTGTGGTATTCATGTTTCATGAATGAACAGGTTACAGGCCAGTGTTGCATGGGGTTTTGAAGAGTGAGCTAGCGAGCGTTGTACTTACAACGATTTACCCTTAGCGTTGTAGTTTATATTAGTTTACTATCTTTCTTGTGTATTTATCAAGGGATCGGGATCCCATGTACCGATCCCTTGTATTTATTTAAGTTGCAATTTGTATAAACTATTTATTAAACTAAGTTTTGGTTTTATAATAAAGTGACATCCGGGGTTTTGCATTTAAAGTTTTTAAAATCTCGTATTTCCGCTGCAAATCTATCTGTTTACATTATTGCGAAATCGTAGGGTCTCACACTGATGGTTATGCCATCTGCTTTTTCAAAGATTCTTAGGCTATTTTTGGGAAAGATGTGTGTGATGCAGTCAAAGACTTCTTTGAGACTGGCAAAATCCTCTTTAAAATCAATGCTACTAATATAACTCTCAATCCTAAATGTGACAGAGCTAATTACATGAAACAGTTCAGGCCTATTGCTTGTTGCAACATGATCTATAATGTAATCTCAAAATTACTTTGCATTAGATTACCTAAGGTTTTGCCTTATATCATTAGTGAAAATCAAGGAGCCTTTATCAAAGGTAAATCTATTATTGAGAATGCCTTAATCAACCAAGATATTGTCAAGATGTACGATAAAAAAATGTTGTATCACCAAGGTGTCTCTTTAAAGTTAATTTGCAAAAAGCAAATAATATAGTTGAACGAGAGTTTGTTGAGCAATTGTTATATGGCCTTAATTTCCCTGAGCATTTTTATCGAAAGGGCCAAGTCATGGTGTGTGTAAAGTCTACTTCTTTCTCTCTGTCTTTTAATGGAAGAAAGTTTGGTTATTTCAAGGGAAAGAGAGGACTCAGGCAGGGGGACCCTATATCCCCTCTCTTGTTTACTTTGTGTATGGATCTGTCAAGAATGATCAATTTTGCAACTAGTAAATGGCCTTCAAGTATCATCATTTGTGTAAGAGTCTTAAGATGGATCACTTGATGTTTGCTGATGATCTTCTCATATTCTGCAAAGGGAATGCATAGTCTATTATGCTTCTTATGAAGGCTTTCTCATCCTTCTCTAGAGCCTTAGGGTCGACCATGAATAACACCAAATATGAGATCTACTTTAATGAGGTTGAAGATAGCCTAAATGAAGCATCAAGCAAGTTACAAGTTTTGTTAAGGGGAACATGCCTTTCAAATACCTTGGAGTCCTTATTCAACCTAGTAAACTGTCTAAGTCTGACTGTAATATCTTGGTGGAAAAAATGATTGTTGGGGTTATAAGTCTTGGTAGCAGAAAACTGTCTTATGCTGGCAGAGTCACCTTGATTAATTCTGCTTTAAACACCTTATTTAACTATTGGGCTGGTATTTTTATGCTTCCAAACGCTGTGATTAAGGGGATTGAAGGTATTTATAAAACTTTTCTATGGGATGAAAATAATAAGTAGATAGTCTGGGATAAAGTTACCCTCACTACTACAAATTTAGGCAATAACAACGCCCCATCAACAACGCTTATTCACGAAAATTAAGAAAAACCGTTGTCGAATGGATTATTATTTTTCCGCGGAATTTTATCAAAACTAACAACAATGGTATTATTTTTTTGTCCGTTGTTATTAGTTTTATCAACGGGTCAAACTAAAATAACCGTTGTAAATATATAAACTAATAACAACAGTTTACTCTATATCCGTTGTTATTAATTTGGCGCAAAATTAGTGTAAAGTAATAACAACGGTCACCAACAAACCCGTTGTTATAATGTGTTATTAATTTGGCGCAAAATTTGGCGTAAACTAATAACAACGGTATTATTTTGTTGTACGTTGTTATTAGTTTTAACAACGGTTAGAACTTTTTTAACCGTTGTAAATATATAAACTAATAACAACAGTTTACTATGAATAATAACCGTTGTCAATATTTGTTAATAAAGATGAAAAAAACACACAACACTAATAATACTGTACTGCAACACAAAAACACAAACACAAAGCGATTATACTGCAACACAAAACCACAAACACTAAGACATACTCCCTGATCGTCTCTCTGTCATCATCTCTGTCTGCTATTTCTTATTAATCAGGTATTATTTTTATTAGTTTTGCTGAATTGTTCAATTCTAATAATTTTGCTTTATTGATTTCCTGAATTTCGTTTATTTGTGAATTAGTTGCCTTATACATTGCATTTTCTGAATTAGTTGGCTTATTATTGAATTAGTTTTAATTAGTTGGATTTTCTGAATTACTTGGCTTACTATATATATTACGAATGTAGATAAATGACTCGAACTTGGATGAATGCTGCGAATATGAGTGACCCAAACTATAAGGATGGTTTAGCTGAATTTTATGAAGTCGTTGCGAACAATTTGAATGGTTCTTCTAGTATTACATGCCCTTGTGAAAGATGTGGTAATATTAGGTATAGGGCTATTCCGGACGTTAAAATTCACCTAGAAAAGTATAGTTTTAGTCGATCCTATACCCGTTGGATTTTTCATGGGGAATCATTAGAGGAAGATAATAATTTTGAAGAAGATGATCTTGAGGTATACGAAAGGATAACTGATGATCCCGAGTTTGCCGAGTATGTTGAGTTGGAAGCAGACGAGTTGAATGTTGGGTCTACAGATAATGAAGAAAAAGATGATGAATCAAATGCTTTTGAAGATAACAACATTAATTTGGATGACCTTGACAACATGTATGAGAAGTTGTGTGAGTCTGAAGCGCCTCTGTACCCTGGTTGTAAGTACACAAAAATGTCGGTTGTGGTGAAGTTGTATAATATCAAGGGGGCAAATGGGGTGAGTGACACGTGTTTCACTAGTTTATTAGCCTTGATAAACGACATGCTTCCAGATGGTAATGTTCTTCCCGTTAAGACATATGAGGCTAAAAAACTAATTGGAGGAGTGGGTATGAAATATGAGAAAATACATGCATGTCAAATGACTGCGTATTGTATCGAAAATTATATCAAAACTTAACCAATTGTCCGGTTTGTTTTGTGTGGCGTTATAAGGATAAGGAAGGGATCCAGGCTAAGGTGTTGTGGTATTTTCCAGTGATACCAAGTTTCATAAGGATGTTTGCGAATAGCAATGATTCAAAAATGTTAACTTGGCATGAAACTGGAAGAATAAATGATGGGAAGCTAAGACACCCGGCAGATGGTATGCAATGGAAATCGTTCGACGCTAAGTATCCTGAGTTCGGCAATGAACCTAGAAACTTACGTCTAGCGTTGTCCACTGATGGAATGAACCCGCATGGACACATGAGTACCCAACATAGTACTTGACCAGTAGTGTTGTCAATATATAACTTACCTCCATATGTGTGCATGAAAAGAAAGTATTTGATGTTGTCGTTGTTAATTTCCGGCCCTAAACAACCTGGAAATAATATAGATGTCTATTTGGAACCTCTTTTAGATGATTTGCGGATTTTGTGGGATAGTGGGATAGAAGTATTTGATGCATATAAGAATGAAACTTTCAATTTGAGAGCGATGTTATTGTGTACAATATCCGACTATCCGGCTTATGGCGACCTTTCTTGGCATACTGTGCATGGGAAAGAGGCTTGTCCATTGTGTGGGGAGGATATCGAGTCCGAATACTTGAAGTGTTCTCATAAGTATGTGTATTTGGGAAATAGGAGGGGCTTGGATCCTGACCATTGTTATCGCAAGCAGCAGAAAGCATTTAATGGACGTCAAGAACTTCGTCAACCTTCTAGAATTTTGAGTGGGCATGAAGTTTATCAGAAAGTAAAGAATATTGAGATAAATATGGGAAGAAGAACGGCTCTAATAAATTGTCTACTCGTGGGTATAGGAAAAGATCTATATATTTTGATAAACGTCCATATTGGCCTGGCCTGGAGGTCAGGCATTGCCTCGATTTCATGCACATTGAGAAAAATGTCTGTGATAATATTATCAATACCCTTCTGAATGTTCCCGGTAAAACAAAGGATAACGCCGCAGCTAGGGAAGATATGAAAATGATGGGTATTAGGCTAGAGCTGGCACCACAGAAGAGAGGTAATGATACATTTTTACCGCCAGCATCTTATACCCTTTCACGGAATGAGAAAAAAGAGTTATGTGCATGCTTGAATGGAATTAAAGTGCCACATGGTTATTCGTCCAACATCAAAAGCCTTATGTCGATGCAAGACCTAAAACTCACCGGGTTAAAGTCACATGATTGCCACACGTTGATGCAACAATTACTATCTGTGGCTATTCGTTCCATTTTACCCTAAAAGGTACGATATGCTATTACTAGATTCTGTCTCTTCTTCCAGTCCATATGCAATAAAGTCATCGATCCCGATGATGCGGATTCATTGCAGGACCTCGTTGTCACCTCTCTTTGTCATTTTGAAATGTATTTTCCACCCTCTTTCTTCACTATCATGATTCACATAACCACTCACTTGGTTAGGGAGATTTTGTACCTTGGGCTCGTGTACTTGAGATACCAGTATCCTTTCGAAAGATTGATGAAAGTGTACAAGAACTATACATCTAATCGGTATCGTCCAGAAGGTTGTATTGCTGAACGCGCTATTTTAGACGAAGCTCTTGCATATTGTTATGCTCATCTCTCCCCTGAGGAGTTAATTGGCGTTCCAAAGAATCGTCATAGTGACTGGATGACCGGAAAAGGTATTAGGGGCCGGGTTGAAAAAATTGTGACACGTGACATGTTGCATTTAACACATACGTATGTGCTAAACAAAGAAGATGAGGTGCAACCTTATATTCAATAAACACAAAGATGAGCTCAAATACGATCACCCAAACAAGAGCGAGATGAAGCATAAGAAGACGTTCGGAGAGTGGTTTAGGAATATTGTCTTGGAGTATAAGAATTTGTATGGTGATGACATCTCTCCTAGGTTACTACGTCTTGGTTTAGGTCCAAATGTCAGGGCCACTTTTTTCAGCGGTTTTGCTATTAATGGTTATACTTTTTACACCCGCGAGCAAGATGAGTTGAGCACAATGCAAAATAGTGGTATGAGTTCTGAATTTGAGGCAATGCACTTTGCTACTTCAAAAGATAAAAAAAACCTATTTGGGGAAAATGCCTTTATTATGGTGTTATTCAAGAAATATTGGTATTAGATTACATTGATTTCACAATACCTCTATTTCGATGTAACTGGGTTGATAACAACAACAATTGTGTTCGAAAGGATAAAATGGGATTTACGTTGATCAATTTGGATAAGGTTGGCAATAATAAGGATGATTCTTTCATAATGGCATCCCAAGCTAAAAAAGTGTTCTATGTCACCGATCCTATGGATAAGAAGTGGTCTGTTGTACTATCTATAAGGAGTAGACGGGGTGCACCCGATAATGGTGGGGATAATGATCAGGATGTCGTGTTTGAGGGAATGGATCACTCTACCATTGTATCTTATTTCGACGATGTTGACACTGATCATGATAACATTGAAAGCATCTATATGCGTGATGATCATGGTGAAGGTATTTGGGTTAACGAAGAAACTATGTCAGGCAAGAAACGTCCTCGATCCTGAGGTGGTTTAGAATGTGAGGTATTAGCTTATATATTTGTTTTATTTTTTAAATTTAAATAACTATATATCTTCCTTTTAGTTTCTGTTATTTTTTTAAATAACTATCTTTCTGATTTTTTTTAAATAACTTAGGAACGACATAGTTAATACAAACATAAAGCACTGATACTTTATTTCACCGAACATATTTGCATTTAGGAACTTAGGAACTACTACATATACAACCATAGCGGAAATCTTACATACAAGACCACATGCCCTCCTATCCCATTACATTGCTATTATGATAGGCGGATACAGACACACACACACACAATTTGACACTCAACATATAACACAGGACGTTACTTGGAATTTTTAGGTGTACATTGCTTGGAAAACAGCCACAACCTGGTTGTAGGCATCGACAATTTCTGAATTGGCCGACTGCTGACCATTCAAGATGGTCGGATACGGCACGTGGGAATAGTTCACGGTATTCTTTAGAAGCTCGGCGTCCTCGTCTGTGGCTACCCAGAGGTATGGTTCGGCTGTTGATCTATTCGGAGCAACCCCGTCGCTCTTACCATGGCCTATGAGTTGAAACATATTGTCAAGCTTAAATGTTGATTCTGCATCTGGAAGTGATGTTCCAAACTGAATGAGTAGTATCCCTTTGAATCCTCAAGGCGCCCATTGTGCCTTAATTCTGCTCACCGAGTATCCCAGCTCAATAAGCTTATTCCTCAAAGGAGTAAAGCTTTTGGCAACAAATTTTCAATCGTCCATATGGCCTGGGGCATTCATTAGGACACAGTGATATGGACGAGCAACATTTTGAGTCATTTCCAAAATAGATAAGTAATTTGATGGTTTTGGTTTGGTTTATTTGCAGTGAGTATTCAGTATGAGTTAATTATGGGCTCTTTTCTGAATTTATAACAAGTTCAAGATGCATGTGTAGTCATTCAGTGTATTGTCTTTAGCTTTTGTTAGCTTTGGTCATTGTTGAAGATTCCCAAATTATTTAGCTTTTGGTCATTCAGTATACAGTCTCCATGTTTTGGTTTCTGCTGATTATTATTGCAATATATAGTGCTTATGTTGTTGATGTTTCTGTTGTTACAGTTATAATTAAAAAAAAAATAGAGTTAAGCAATAACAACAGGTTTACTTAATATACCCGTTGTTATTACATACAACAACGGTTATTGAATAATAAACTGTTGTCATTGTCTTGATTAGACTTTTAATAATAGTCCAAAATATATAACAACGGGTATACTTTAACCGTTGTCATTACTCTATCACAACGGTTCTTTTATAATAACCGTTGTCAATATTTGTTAATAAAGAAGAGAAAAAAATAAAAACACACAACACTAATAATACTGTACTGCAACACAAAAACACAACACAAAGAGATTATACTGCAACACAAAACCACAAACACTAAGACATACTCCCTGATTTTGCTGATTTTGCTTATAATTTCTTATTAAGATTTCCTGATTTTGCTTATAATTTTGCTGAATTTGTGAATTAGTTGGCTTATAATTTTGCTGAATTGTTCAGTTCTAATTTTGATTAGCTTTATTGATTGAATAGATTTGAATGGAATTTGTGAATTAGTTTTAACCTAATATTTGGTTTAATTACTTCATTATTAAGTCAAACAACAATTAACGTATCAACATTAATATTATTAAATAAGTTCAAACGGTGCCACACACAAACGACGCCAAAACAAACAAACAACAACAACCAAGCAACAACAAATTAAATTGAGTCAGGGTAAATCTCCCGGATAGCTGCCACCGCTAGAGCATATGCATCAATCGGCTCAGCCTCGGCCAGAACCATCCCTTCATACTGCTCTCCCTAGGTCACTTCAACGAAGTCTTTTGGTTGGACTCTTTGCATAAACAACCATTCAAGACCTTTAAGAAGTTGATTATTAAGTAAGTTTATAATACTGATTTGGCACATAATATTAAGTTTCAATTATTATTATTTTCACTACTACATATATATATTTATGTGACTTTCTGCCTCTTTTGTTTAAAGGGCCTTTGAGAAGAAAAGAGCTAACGACGATCAACCCACGGAAGATTCTGATGATGGCCCTACTTTTACTACGATAACAGGGTTACGTGCGCAAATATAATACCTTAAGGGCATGCCATTTGTCTTTTTTAATTACGCATTAAACTAATTGGTAATTGTCTTCTCGTCTCTTCGTTTTTTATGTAATAATAGGTCCCTAAACAGCCGGATAGCATACAATGTGGATACTACGTTTGTCGTTTCATGTTGGAGATTATTAGGCAAAGATATATCCCCATTCCAGAAAGGGTTAGTAGTTTAATGTAGCTAATACTTTTTTTCATTAGAGTTGATCTCTTTGCTGCTATATATGATGTTGCTATGTATGCCTACTGTTGTTACCCTACTAATCGATGTCTTTTATTTGTTTTATCCGCAATATGCAATCACCACGCCACATGTCTCTTAGTACAAAAAGCACCATATAGACGAGGTAAGGGACTTGTGGGGCAAATACGTCCTTGAACATTATTGTAAGGAAGAATAAATGAAACTTAGATTATTTTAGAAGCAGATAGGGAACTTTAATTTGTAGAAGTCATTAGAGCAAATTGTAAGTATGAATTGCTCTGAAGGAGATAATTTTGGTTGTATATATCATTTTGCTGCTGCTGATTTATATATATATCATTTTGCTGCTGCTGAAAGTGGTTTATGCGTGTTGCTGCTGCTGGTTTATGCAGGATTTTCACTGGCAGGGGAACAAATTTAAATTTTTTCAAAAACAATAATAAAAGCAATAACAACGGTTATTTTAAAATTCATTAAAAGCGTTGTTACATATTTCCCACCAAAACTAATCATACTTTTAACAACGGTTTATTCTGATATACCTGTTGTTATTAAAACTTTCCACAACGGATTCCTTAGTATAATCCGTTGTTATTACCTCTATTTACAACGGGTTTGAAAAACTTAAGCGTTGTTATAATCTTTCCCACCAAAACTACACACACGTTTAACAACGGTTTCTTTTAACAATAACAACGATTTTTTTTACCGTTGTTAACAATATTCACAACGATTGTAACAACGGTTTTCTCTAATATACCCGTTGTTATTAATACTTTCAACAACGGCTCTTCTAACATAAGCGTTGTTGTATCTTTCCCACCAAAATTATTTTCACGGTTTAACAACGAATGCTAGTAACGACAACGGTTTTTAACCGCTGTTAAACATATTGACAACTATTTTTTCATTATATATGAACCGTTGTTAAAACCTTTAACAACGGAGGCGTTAACAACGTCCGCTTTTTAATATTACAACGGTTTTTAACTGTTGTCATAGCCTGTTTTTGTAGTAGTGCCTACCAAAGATTGAAATAGGATTGGGGGTAAAAAAGGCTTGTATTTGGAATATTGCTACAATTGCAAATTTAGTTGATTAGATATATATATATATATATATATATATATATATATTTATATATATATATATATATATATATATATAGATAGAGAGAGAGAAGAGAGATCATGTAAGTCCACCTTCAATCTTTGAGTCCTTGAGTCCTCATCCAAACCTTTGATTCAATAAGATGAGTGGCTAGGATTAAAACAAAATGAAAGGCCAAGATTTTGAGACACACCCAATCAATTTTCTTTCAAACCCTAATACTTATACCCTTCCCTCACCCCATTTCTTTCATTCTCACATTTTCCCTTATCTCTCTACCTTCCTTATCTCTCTACAATCCTCTAAATAAAAACCCAAAAAATCCCTCACCATCTTCACCCCACTTCTCCGGCTACCACCTCCGGTCACCACCACCCTACCCCACGCCGCCTCTCCGCCACCTCTCCGTCACCTCTCCGCCATAGTCCGCCACAGTCCGCACTTCCCCCCTCCCCTGCCACCTCCCATCTCCACCGTCCAACACCTTACCCTCACCGGCCACTCCTACCGGCCATCGTCCTTCTCCTTCTATTTCCGCGCACCGGCCCCTCCCGTCGCAACCTCCTCTCTCTCCTGCTCCTCCTGCCGTCCTCCCTCCGCCACCACCTGCTGTCACCAGCCGTCGCTCCCTAACCTGCTACCCCTGTCACCAGCCGCCGCAATCACCACTTTGTTTTGTTTATGTTTTTCCTAGATCTTATTTTTTTCATATATTTTCTTAGATCTACTTTTCTTATATCCTTTTTTATTTCAGATTTGTTTTTTTTTATTGGTGGTGTTTTAAGTAACATTATTATGAACTAAAGTGACACATTTATGGACTAAAGTGACACATTCCAAATTTCATTTTTTTGTACATATCTAAAAATTTTATGCTTTTTTTTCCTCTCTTTTTTATATCTCGTTTTTTAATAACTTTTATATCAATATTATGTTTTTCCTGTTTTGATCTCGTTTTTTTAATGCTCTTTTATTTTATTTGTGTTTGGTGGAGCAAATGTGATAGTTATTTGTGGTGGTTATTTTTTCATCATCTAAAGTTACATCCTTGTGGACTGAAGTTACACAATTATTGACTAAAGTGTACATTTTATGAGTTATAAGACTATAGTTACACAAAAAAGGACTGTAGTTACACCAATACTAAAGTTACACTAATAAAGACTGAAGTAACACTATTAGGGACTAAAGTAATTATTAAGGACTAGAGTTACCTAAATATTTCTTAAAGTTGTATAAATTCAAATTAATATATTAAATCAAATTTTAGTATAAAGTTATATTATAAATGATTAAATTTGCAATATTAACTAAAGTTAAGCAAATAATGCTTGAAGTTACGCTCGTTAAGACTAAAGTTACACTTATAAAAAAGTTAAAATCACATAAATTTGTCTTAAAGTTACGTAAATTCAAATTTATATAGTCAAAATCACATTTTGGCTTAAAGTTACACAAATAATGGTTGAAGTTACACTCGTAATAACTGAAGTTACAATCATAAAAATGTTAAAATTATATAAATAGTCTTAATGTTACAAAAATTCAAATTTACATAGTCAAAATCACATTTTGGTTTGAAGCTACACATATGATGGTTGAAGTTACACTCGTAATGACTGAAGTTATACTCACAAGAATAGCTAAAATAACATAAACTTGTCTTAAAGTTACATAAGTTTAAATTTATTTAGTCAAAATCACATTTTAATTTGAAGTTTCACAAATAAGGGTTGAAGTTACACTCGTAATGACTGAAGTTACACTCATAAAAAGCTGAAGTTACATAAACTTGTCTCAAAATCATATTCTAATATAAAGGGACACTATCAAGGTGATCTATAGGTGGAACTCACTCAATTTGACTCTAATCTTGTCCCTCCATTTTGTTCTCATCGTTTCCATCCATTTTCCTTCTAATCTTATCCATCCATCTATTTTTAATCTTGTCCCTCCATCTCCTTCATCCAAAGGCCAAGATGAGGACTCATGGACTCAAAAAAGAAGGTGGACTCATTTGAACCTATATATATATATATATATATATGAAGGCTATCAGATTATGGATAAAATGGGTAAACCAGGTTTAGATGAAAGGAAAAGACTAGCATAACTATACTCCCTCTGTTGTTGCAACTTGGTCTTAGAAAAATGTTTGCAAAATCAAGAACATAATGGACGATGGTGACACTGATGGGGTCTGGTTTGTCTATGGAAAAGGATACACCATCAGAAGTGGATAGAAACTGGTTAAGACTGAAACTACCTAAGCAAACTTGGGAAAGGGTATTAAGGAATTACTGGAGCATTCCTAAACATTTCCCAATTGTTTGGATCATCATGAACAAGGTTTGAATATGAAGGATAAACTATTTAAAATTGGTTGCAGTAATGCTGATGAATGTTGTATCCGTAGCAGTGATAAGGAAACTCATGCTCACTTGTTCTTTGAATACAGATACAATAGAAACATTCTTTGTCTGATACAGAACTGGTGTGGTTACAAAATCCCAGCAAAAAATGCCTTAGCTGACAGCAACAAGAAGAAAGGATCACATTGAAGAGGAATGCTCATGCCTAAATGATCAATGCTTGCTACTATCATATTTGGACCCAAAGGAACAATGCAAGAATAAATGTTACAATTAAATTGAGAGCCAAAATTCAATTACATATTCCTCATAGAGATAGAAGTTGGATTAAAAAAATGGAGTTGTATTTGTGGTTCTGTGATTTTTTGGAAGTGAACTCTTTGTAATTATTAATTTATTCGTCAATATTACTCACATTTCGCAAAAAAAAAAAAACAATTAAATTGAGTAAATCTCAAAAACAATTTAAAAAGTAAAAATACACATTTTTTTAAACATAAAACAACCCAAAACTCATTCAAGACATGCGAATTTGGCTTAAAAACGTCAACCATGCTTTGCGGTCTTGTTTAAAACGCCTTTAACAATCGAAAAACACTATTTTTTCCATCAAAATCCAACACATAAACCCGATGACAAAATTTGCGCCTGAATTGTTGTGTGAACAGTACCTAAACAAGTACCACCGAGTATATTGTTCATGGGAACAATAAAAACAATTTTAAATAAAATCAATTAATATCACCATATTAATTATGCAACTACTCCATGTTAAAAGTATATTTCATAATGGAATACAAATAATAAGCTAACATATTATTATGATCATAAAATCTTATGCAGGTGGCTCTTATACCTTTTTAGGATAATATAGATGCGAAAGCTAAATTTCAGTAAACAATTTCCTAACATCAATCCTAGGATCACATGCATAAAACAATATGAATCATGTTAAAAGGCGAAAAGAATAGTTATCTCTTGAAGCATAAATTCCTTAAATAACTTATAGGAGAGACCAAAGAGCCACGCTGACTTCCCCTCTACTCGATCCACAAGCACAACTCGACACAACTCGGAAACCCACGTCTGCTAGAACGGAGGAGAAGGATCAATATCACTCATTCGCTCTCTTACTTTAATGGGTGCTTGAGGCAGACAATATATAGGAAAAACGTACAATATGTTTATTCACTTAGGGCTTCTGATGGAAAAAATTCTACCACATACCATAATAGAGTGTAGGTAGAATAAGGGAATAACTCATATTCCTTTCGTAAAACTAATGTGTCATATCTGTATCCTTATATGACTGATATTATTTTTCTAACTGTACTTGGATAGTTATATGTGTGACTTCATAATATTATACTATCTTAGTTAGTAATCCAATCTTACAGTTATTATTAACATAATTATTCTCTAGTCAGTAATTATAATTTTGTTAAAATAAGATCATAATTATCTTTATAATATATTCTATATTATATTTAGTAATAGACGGAAATGTCTTAGGACACAATTGTTCATTTATACCGTACACTCGGTAAATTCGGTGGGACATTCTCAAACAACACAAATTCTCATCTAAAACAGGTACTATTCGTCTTAAGCTTAAAACGGGTCAAATACATACCAAATCACATGACAAGTTGCCTAGGAAATGCCAATACTTTTGTCTCTATTAGTTTTATATGGTAGTAGTTCGCCTTAAACAAAACTTTTATTACTTGCCATAAATAAAATATACTTTCTCTGTTCCATTTGGTAGTATACGTTTACTTTATCACGTATGTCAATGCTCATTTTATTTTGTTTATATCTTTAGTTACATATTACTAAAATTTATTAAAATCTACTATATATAAACGAGGAAATCTTTAGAGGGTTCCTATTGACCGAAAAAAAACTCACCTTTTTTCCACCTTTATTGCAAATAGGACCCACACTTTTTTCCTAATGAATTGTATACTCTCTTTCCAAACTACACTAATTAATCAGAATTCTTTCAAAGTTTTAAAGGTGACGCTCTTGATTTTAGGAGGTTTTATTTCTACACTCTAGCCAATAATTTCTAGATATCTACAATTTTAACAACTTTATAAACGCATGTAATAAGCTATATAAACTATGCAAAAACATAATTATACAAATCCATATAGTCTTCTTAATGAAAAACAAAAAAGAAACAGAAGTACATGTTTTAACAAAAGCGGAATTAAAAAAAATTATGTTTGTATCTTTAACATTAACTAAACTATAATTTCATGTCTCTCAATTTTTTTTAAAAATGTTAGTAAATTATGTAATTAACTTGACTTACACTCGATAATAGTAATTAATATTTTAAATAATAATTATGTACTTGGTACAATTTTGTGTTAAATAAAATAGAAAAATTGGATAACGCATTAAGATGGAAAACATTTTTAAAATAATGCTGAAAAAATAAGTATTTGTCGTTTTAGATAGAGTTCAAAACTATTTATCAAAATGGTGTCCACGCAGGCTCGAGTTTTCAAAACCTGAAATACGGAACAAACACGCCATTGAGAATGACGTGTCTTTAATTTTTTTTTTTTTCAAAAAAAAAAAAAAAATTTGTAATGTTCACAGACACACTAATGGGAATGACGTGTCTATGTGAGAAAACCCATCATTCCCAATGGCGTGTTTACTTTTAGTACATTTTTATAAGTTTTCATTTTCCTACTCACTAGATAAATAATTTTGAATCCGAGCCAAAACAACAAATACTTATTTTTTCAGCATTATTTTAAAAATGTTTTCATTAAGATGGGCATTAATAAAGTTGGAAAGTAAAGAAGAAAAACGTATCGGGAGTAAAATAAGGTTGAGAAGATGTTAGGAAGAGTGGGTAGGTGAATCCGTAAATCGGCGTTGACGCTTGAGCTATAGCCGGCATCCCTACCACCTAACACTACCTAACACCTAACACATGCATGCTGAATTAATCGGAGACAAGTTGAAATGGCACCAAAATCGGATTGGAATTGGAATTCAAATTCAGGCAACTCAAGGAAGAAATGTTACACTGCTATGCCCATCTTCGTAGCCTTGGTCGTTATTGCAGAGATCGCTTTTTTAGGGAGATTAGACATGGCTAAAAACGCTGCCTTGGTTAATTCCTGGGCCGATTCCCTCTTAAACCGCCACCCTTCTCCCCAATCAACTGCCTTCGCTGTACCCCAACACAACTCTTGTGAGACCTGGCTTCTCAACCAAGATGCCTTTCCTTACTCTAGAAACTTTGATAAAGATCCCGTCCTTGTCGCTGGCGCCGAGCAGGTACCTCCCTCTCTCTCGCCCTGATAATTTGTTTACCTTTACTTTTGGCACAAAGATTAAGGAAAGAGTACTCAGTCGATGACAAGTCGACAATAGTTCCTTTGGAGATCAAATTACTCATAGAAAATCAAACTAATGAGGTGGTGATACCACCGTAAAATGGAAATGGTAAAACAAATGACCGGGACGAATGGAGTACTCCTTAATAATTTATGCTGCTCATCGTACGCTGTAATATTATCGTATTTCACAGTTCGTCTTCTGTTTAGGTTTGGGGTCTCCTAAATTTCATCAATACTCCCTCCATCCCACTTTTATTGACCCCTATTCATTTTCGGATTATTTAAGAACTCAATCACACATATTTTGATACATTCTGAACCTGAATCCATCGTTTTTTCCAATTGTAATTACCAAGGACTGGAACTCTTGCTCAGTGGGATGCAAGTTTGGATATGAGCCTGGCAAGAAGCCCGATGCTGCATTCGGATGGCCTCAAGAGCATGGTACAGCTTCTGTGTTGCGATCTATGGAATCAGCTCAATACTATGCAGAGAATAATATCGCCAATGCACGACGGTGGGTAAGCAACAGATAGATCATAAGATGGTCTTATTTTGAATCTTGTCCCTATTTTGTGTTATGACAAAGTTTAATATAATTGCACTTATTTCTTTCTCATTAAATTATGCGGAAAATAAATAAGTTCGCCAAATTTCTTCTTTTGAGATGAATTGTTCAGAAAGTGTCTTTGAAGAGTTTTCATCCCTCAGTTGTAGGAGTTCAACAAGTCATTCTTTGTTTGAAATCTTAAGATATGTTTAGCTACCGTCAGCTGGATGCTTTTCTTTGTTGGTTTGAAATTTTACCATATCTATTGTCGAGGAACCATCTTACATGACAGAGAGTTCCCCTAGGTTGGGTCAATAATCTAGTGGTGGATGCTTAAAAGGGTTAAATACTTAAATCAACAAAAATATACTGATACGATGACTGAAGTCAATGAATGAGACACGTAGTATAGAGTAAACATGAGTGTCTATTCTGTCTAACATTTAGGAAATGTACGACTGTTGGAGCAATAAAAGTTATGAGAAGAATAAACAGGAACCATATACAACTATAAATGGCACTAAAACAAAGGTGAACTGATAATTATATGCAAGATCGGTTGTGAAGAACGTAGAACGTGGACTTGCCTGTAGTAGGTGTATAAGAAGAATATAGATTAGATGGTTAAGTGTTGAACGGCGAGGTAAAGTCAGACATATACACGATATAAATGTTTGATGGAGAGTATAGTCTATTGGTCTTATTTGTGGTTTAGAGCAAATTTACAAACTTGACATAAAGTTTGGCTAATTTGAGGTTGAAGAAAGGGTCTTACAGACTACAAGTTTAAATTTGGGATTCTTGCTAAAAATAGGCGGTTAATGGTTAAGATTTGAAGAAGTGACGAGATACTAAAGGACTGAGATTAGAGAACACTTAATTCCCTTCGTATGAGAAGAATGATATGCGAGAAAGACTGAGCGAACAATTTTTGGTATTGGCAATGATGTATTATGGTAAAAAATGTTGGAGATGATATTGTGGTCTTATATTGAGTGAAAGTTTGGATCCTCATGGTTTATTTTTGTTCTTATTTTTTCCTTCTTGCTTCTATTTCCCGTACTTTTTTTCTCTTGCTTCTCCATCCATTAGTTGTTTACTTTGCCTTACCTTTTTTTTTGTACAGAAGACTATTTCGTTAATAGAATAGCACACGACACTGATGTAAGGCTGTAAAATTGAAGACAAAACTGAAAGAAACTAGAAAGAAATTCTCTCGGAAAACTAAGGATCTTAAACCTTGATATGATGATTCAACACATCCTCGTATTGCTATCTCCATGCAGCTTATGATGGGATCCTGTGTTTTATTCAATTTAACAAGAACATTACCCCAGTGCCTCAATGGCTCCCACAAATTGCGGGGTAAGGGGGGCTGGATGTACGCAGTCTTACCCTTGTGTTAGCAACACAAAGAGACCCAAGAATAAAAATTGCGTCAAAAACTACATTGAATGAGTGGTACTTCACAATAGAAAGAAGCGCCATCATTTTAATGAGCCTTTTTGATTTATTTCATCATAACCCGGTACTAAAGAGTAATGAGTCTATTGCTCCATAGAAAAATGGAGATCTTCGTTTTATTCAATGTAAGAGAAAAGTTACTTTTTCGTGGCTCCAAAGATACCTTGGTTTTTCCTTTTCCCCCGGTTATTTATTACTCCACTCCTGTTTTTTAGGGGGAGGGAGAGAGGGAGAGAGGGAGTGAGGAGTCTTAGTTTTTTATTACTTTTGTTTTCCCTTTTCCCCCGGTTATTAGCTTTGTTTTTTGATCCATTATCTCCACTCCCAACTTATTTTAGTAAGTAGTTAACTTTGGTAGCTAAGTTAGCTGATCATGGATTGAGGACGTGGAGGAATTAGGAAATCCAACCCAACAAGGGTCTCTCTGTTAGGCACAATATAACAATCCCCTCAAGAATTTTAAACTTGAGGGATGTACTATAAAAGGGTCAAAACCACAACAATGGAGGCTCTACTACTTACAAATAACCATTTCTCTTTGTTGTTGTATTAGTACTTGGTCCATCTGTTTATTTTTAGCGTTCGTGTTGCTTAGATCATGATAATTGGCCAACCCTCTGTGTGCGCTCGTGTGTCACTGTGAGTCAGCATGACCGTGCACCTCGTTAGCAGAATGCAATTTTGAAGATTGAGTGCGTGCTGTCTGCATGACCATATTCTATAGGAGTTTGTGCATTTTGGGATTCTAACTTCTTGCCTTTTCACTATTTATTCTATCTCGAGATGGTTGCTTCTTGCTCTCCCTCTTATATTTGTGTTGGCCGTGTCAGGAGGGGCTATGATATCATTATGACAACTAGTCTATCTTCTGATGTTCCGGTCGGATATTTCTCTTGGTCAGAGTATGATATCATGGCGCCAGTGCAGCAGAAAACTGAGAAAGCTTTGGCAGCAGCCTTCATCTCCAATTGCGGTGCTCGCAATTTCCGTCTTCAAGCACTTGAAGGACTTGAGAAGAGCGGGATAACGATCGACTCTTATGGTGGTTGTCACAGGAACCGCGACGGAAGAGGTTTTTCAGTTGGATCATAATAAGTTATTTTTGAGCTTCTTTTGAATGCTTGTGACATCTCATTTCTAGCTGCATCGCAGTTCTTTTTCTTGTTTCTGCATAATTTTTGATAAATTGGACATATGACTAATGTAGTAATTCCGCTCCAAAGTCCATAACGAGCGTCCATTGTTTTTGAAAAATCACTTTTCATGTCACTGTGTTATTGCTGTCCTCAATCGTTTCCTGAAAACCCCATTTATAATGTCCTCTCATCAAAAGCATTGTGTTAAATCCTCTCTATTTTCATCAGTTTCTTCCTTCGATCCTTTTTATTACTGCTTGGTGCCCAAATGAGCGTGTTTTTAATTTTCTATGATATTTCAGTTGACAAGGTAGAAGCTCTGAGGCACTATAGATTCAGCTTGGCCTTCGAGAATTCTAATGAGGAGGACTATGTCACTGAGAAATTCTTCCAGTCGCTTGTTGCTGGTATGAAACCTCAGCTTTCAATGCTAACTACTGTTTCTTAGTTGACATCTAGCATAGTTTTGTACCCGTACTGCTGTAGGCCTGTAGTAATAGCCGTTCATCAAGTTATGGTTCTATAACTACTCCTTTCCATTCGATAATATACATTTACTTTTTGCACAATTTTATAATACTACTGTATTATATTCAATTTTACATCTTTACCCACAACCTCTTCCCACTACTATCACCTCCCCTGACCACCCCCGGCCACCCCACGCCTTCACCCTGACCCACACCAGAAACACGACTGGCCGATAATCCTACCTGGCACTTCCCCGTTGGCCGCCCCTCAAACTCCTTTAAAAATCAACACTGCCACCCTCAGAGCCCTTCAAAAGTCCTACACCATCTGCCTAAGCCTATTGCCACCTTGGTCAGCATCCTCCTGCCTGACCTTTGTTGACCTACCCTCTCCTGACCTTTGTTGACCTACCCTCTCCTAGCGACCACTAACCATATGACACTACCATTAGAGTATACAAACCACATGACACTACCACCGCACCTATACCATTGACGCCCGTGGTCAACATTCTCTCTGCCACTCTAAACAATCTTAGGACAGGAGAAGGTCGATGATGGAGATTTTTGGTAGCGTCGTAGGGTGGTCGGAGGCTGTGGCTGGCGGCCTTGGGTGCTAGTGGGCTCAAATCTGGCACCTACAAGAAGTGGTGTGTTTGTTGTGACTTGGTGGAGCTTGTAGTCGTCATGCCAGTGGTTTTGGGTGATGATGGTGGGTTTGCTGGCGACTGAGGGTTGCAGTCGTGTGATTGGTGGCCTAGGACAGCAGGGGCGTGGGCTGTGTTGGCTTTATGGAAAGTGGTACTCGTTGGTTATTATAATTGTAACGTTCACAGTTAAGATTTACCACATAAGGAAATGTATGGAATGGAGTGGAACAACCCAAACGAATTTTATAGAATTTTAGGGGGTGTTTAATTTGTAAGGGAAGGTAATGGAATAAGAAAGGGTTACAAGGTGCAGCTAATGCGTTAATTCTCCATTCCCTTATGTGTTTGGTTCGGAGTATCTAAGGGAATGAATACAAATTGACTCAAACCCAAGAACCACCCCAACCCATCATCATCATCAACTGGGAACCGCAACTACCACCGACAACCACTTTAGCCCACTTGCCGGCGCTCACCCTCCGTTGAGCCTTGCTGGCGACCCAACCAAACTATATACCCGACGGAATCCCCACACCCACCCCCTAACAACAACCACCCTAGGTAGCACGTACACGGACACGACACGACACGGACACGTGATACGGCATCCCGTGAAATTTAAGACACGAGACATGTTATTTAAACTTGACAAAATATAAATTTTATAGTTATAAATAACGTACGATTTTATTTTTGTATATATATTTGATATTAAATATAAATAATTGAAAGTAAAATTTGACCATTGACTATAATTCATTCTCATTTACCACCCAAACCCATTTCTAATCAATCTCTTTCAGTCTTTCGATCTCTTATTCCTCGTTTGTAGGTATCCGTGTGTCCGACGAGTGTCGGTATCAGACACGGGAGTAATGATTAGGAGGAGTGTCCGTGCTACCTAGCAACCACCCTTGAAAACCCCTTCTCAAGACACAAAATCCTCTCCCCTACCCCTTAAAACATCAGGATTTAGTTTTTTAGGGTGG
>JAIUZE010018279.1:0-38666 GCA_022085475.1 Heliosperma pusillum
AAATAAAAGAAATCCGCCGTAATAGAGCTTGCTCGATCAAGCAATGGCATTCTGCTCGATCGAGCAGCCATGATACCGACTCGACCGAGCAATGTAGGTCTGCTCGATCGAGCAGCCTTCATTTTAGCTCGTTTCTTCGACTTTGCTTCATTTCTTCTCTTTTCTTCCTCGATTCCCGTGCCTAGCTTCTACGATCCAACTCCGCCATGCTCCATATCATCTCAAAAAGCTCCAAATGCATCCAATCTGCATTGAAACATAACAAAAGCGGCAGAATCGATATTCTAGCTAAAATAGCATAGAAATAAGCAAGGAAAGACGGTAAATCGAGTTATATGTAACTAAGGGAAGCATAAAATATGTGTATAAATAGTGATCATCAAACTCCTCCAAACCAATCCTTTGCTTGTCCCTAAGCAAAGCACTCAACATATACAAGGACAAACATACAAATGGTGAATGAAAAACTCAAAGCTAATGTTAATGCACATACAAATCCCAAGCTATCCATATCTATAACAAAGTAATGACCAAGTTGTACCAATAAAACAAATTCCAAGGTACGGGAAAGTAGAAAACGCAGCTCATAATCCAAGATTTTACATGATACCGTAGTATAGACAAAAACCAAATACCTTTCAATCTTGCAAGGCTCAATTTGTCGGATTCTCGCGGATTCACTCAAGCACTCATATGTTTATGTAAAGGTGAGTTTTGTGAAGATAGAAAGAAATAGAAACACTCACTCAACTTATGAAACATGCATGCATTCTAATGTGATAGTAATTTCCCCAACAAATACGCATTCGCTATAAAGTACATGAATCAGGACAAAAAGGGAGGCTGATGGGTGAAGGTATAGAAGTGGATTGTGCCAAGGCACGTATGGAAATGTGGGGCTAAGACCGGTAATCGCAGCAAGACGTACCAAAACAAATCTACAAGACTAGCACAAACCAACACCAACTAGAGAAATCATCTTAAACTTTGACAACGCAAGAGAGAGATCGAAATTGCTCTCTAAATATGCATTAGACTCTAGTAAAATCCCTTTCATTTTCCCTTGAATAATTCAATGAAGCAACATATTTTTCTTTCTTTTTTTTCTTCTTTTTCATTTTCTTCTTTTTCAAATCAAATCTCTTTTTTTCTTTTCTTCATCATTTTTTTTTCTTTTCTTTTGCTTCACAACTTTTCTCAACAAAGGGAATAAATGACACAATTGCCAACATACTTGCTACACCCAATGATATTCTTTTTGAAATCCCGACCCAACCATAGTAGACAAGTAGATAAGAAAAACATGCAACTGCGACTGTCCCGATAAGGTAGGCAAGTTCTAGGAATGTAGCTTTATATGGCTTGTAAAACAGGCTACAAATGTTCAAAAGGGCTAATTATATAGAACTCAATAATAAGGGTATAAAATCAAGTCTTTTTGGCTACGTGAGGCTTATTTGAACAAAAAGAACCACCTTTCCTCATGCACTTATCAAACGAACGCGTATAGTATCAAGAAACGAATGTCACACTTATGCAATTTGATGTTACACATTCCACGAGGAGTACCACACTCAAGCCTAAAGACAATGAGACCAGTTTATTGATGTTCCTGGCCTAGGAAGCTCTATAAACCTCAGAATTTTAAGTGGTTTACCAACAAAAATTGCCAAATCTAATTAGCATAAGGTATGTCAAAAACGGTCAAGACTTGTAATATGAGCTTTTGTTTTCAAAAATAGTAAGTCAAAACAATGTACATGGATAACTTATTTGGGATTCAAATGCAAAAACAATGCAAATTATCATCATTGTAATTCAATTCACCAAGACTCGACCTAATAAAATAAAAACATGTTTTTGGATTTTGTAAATTTTTCAATTTTTATGGATTTTTTTTTTTAAATAAACTAAACACACAACATAAATAAAGACTCTCCCCCAAACCTAAATGTCACAGTGTCCTCATTGTGACGCTAACAGCACAACATCACACAATCAACCAACAACAGCAACCTAAAGGACACTACTAACAAAAGGGAAAAGGGAAAATAGCTACAAGAAAATACAATAAAAGAAAGTACAAGGATAGATAATACCAGCTTATAGAATAATAGCCTCCCCCAAACCAGCTGCAAAATGGGGAAGTAGTGACCAGCTGCCACTACTGCGCCTGATCATCATCATCATCATTGTCATCACCATCACCCCACTGAGCAGCACCAGAAGAAGAAGCCCGAGTTGGGTCACCAAACCCACCAACTGGAGCATCCGGTTGGATATACCAAGAACGACCCAGGCAACCATAATCGTGGCTAAACTCCTGGGAAAACTGCTGAGGAGTCACCCCATAATTATCAAACACACCAGTCTCATCACCCGGACCTCGGTAGTAGCTCGGCGGAGTCCAACCAGCAGTGGCATTAAGATCGGTCCGCATGAGATTCTCCCAAAGTCCCCTCATCACCAAGTCATTGTTTATTCCTTGGTGAATCCTAATCTCCCTCTCTAAAGCTGGATCATAGGTGTAAGCAGGTGGAGGGTAAGGGTAAGGAGCTGGGGTGGGTGTAAAGCGTGGAATCGGGGTGGTGGTAGTCTGAGCAGAAGTAGATGGGGTAATCCGCCGACGAGGTCGACGGTTCTCGGCTAAAGCAAAAATAAGCTCAGGTGGAACCACATAAGAATGAGGGGGAGGGGTAGATCCAGTCTCAGGATCATGGGTAGACAACCGCTCCGTAGAAGGGAGACGGTTATCGGTATCAGGAAGAGCTATCCACTGGGTCCCCCGTACCCGCCACTGAAATCTATTGTTTCCTAACGCACTTATCCAGCAAAGGGTATGGCGCAAGTACTCCTCATCCACTCTAGGGGCATGAAGGGGGGTCATGGGTGTGTAGTTACGGTCTCCCCCAAACCCAGCAAGTCTCCTAGTGAACCTGTGACCCTAGACTTTTAATCTCATTGTTTTCAACCTTTTATTATTAGTTGTTATTGCTTATTATTAATTGTTATTATAGTTGTTATTGTTATTGTTATTATTGATTGTTATTGTTGATTGCTTTTAGTTTAGAACTCAAATCTCAAACCCCGAATTGTTACTTAGAGACAGACCTAGTTTAACATATTAGAATACTACCGCCTCCCTGTGGATTCGATACCTTACTTACCGCTGACTATTAGTTAGTAGTGAATTAGGTTTTACTTTGATTAAGGTGACGCGACTTTAACCTTATCAAATTTGGCGCCGTTGCCGGGGAGCAACAGTTTTCTGTTTGTTTCTACTTAGTTTGTCTTTTTCGTCTCAGGGAACCTAAGTTCCTTGAGACCGTTCTCATCCTTTTCTTTAGTTTTTGTTTATGCCCAGGTGTTCTAGGTCCGTTCTCGTGCCCTACGATTCCGAACCAGAGAAGACTCTCCGGTCTAGACGAAACTTTTGGAAGGAAATTCAAGAAGCGGAAGACTTGAGTACGCTTGAAACAGTTTACGCCGAATTCATCGCAGAAAAACCATCCTTAGAAGAGGATACACCTATTTCTGCACCTACTACAACCATGGCTACTCTAGCCAGCCATTCGGAGCCTACCGTTGCATCTATTCCCAAGGGATTTCAACTCCCTACTACGGGTAATAGTACTTTTGAGATTCGTCCATCTTATATCTCTTTGGTGGAGCGAAACATGTTTGGAGGAAGCCCTACTGAGGATCCTGCTAAGCATATGGAGAAATTTACCAACTATTGCTGCTCTATTCCTTTGACGGGTGGGGTGACACAAGATCAGATAAAGTTGGTGTTGTTTCCCTTCTCATTACGAGACGGGGCAGAAGATTGGTTGAGTGAGTTAGATATGGTTGCGCTTGGCATCACCGATTGGAATTCTTTGGCTCTTGCATTCTACAAAAGATATTTTCCGCCTCAGAAAACCAATGCCATTAGAAGTCAAATCACAAGTTTCAAACAAGGTCCCCAAGAGAACTTTAATGAGGCCTGGGTTCGCTTCAAAAAGCTTGTCAAGTCTGTTCCACATCATGGTTTTGATATTTGGTTCTTATGCAACCAATTTTATAATGGGTTATATGATGATCAGAGGAATTTGTTGGATTCTGCTGCTAATGGGAGATTCCAAAATAACACTACTGATGCCAATGCTTGGAAGTTAATTGATGAGATGGCTACTCACAATGCCGAGTATGGGAATCCTAGGGGTAATGTGAGGAGAGGAGGTCCGGATAATGCAGTTGCAGCTCAGTTGGAGGCATTAACTGCCAAAATTGCCGAGTTACAAACTTCAAAGTCGTTGGAAAATAAGCAAACGGTTCATGCCATGGTTCAACAAGAGCCAACTTGTGAAAGATGTGGTACTATGGGGCATACTGCAGTGGAATGTATGAGTACGGTTGAGCAAGTCCTTGCCTTTCAATCTTTTAAGCAAGGTACACCCTACTCCAATTTTTACAATGAAAGGACAAAAGAGCATCCCAATCTATCCTACCGAAGTCAGAATGTTCTTAATCCTACCCCACCGCCACATCAGCAACAAGGTTCCTCTTATGTGATTCCTCAGAATCGCAATTTCCAAGGTAACTTTAACCGTTCCAATCAAAGTGGCCAAAACTTCCAACAACCTCCACCTCCACCACCTCCAAGTAATGATATGGCGGAATTGAAAGCCATGTTGCAGCAGAGTCTTATGATCCAACAAAAGCAAGATGCTCAGATCTCACAGTTAATAGCTCATAACAAGATGGTTGACACTCAAATTGCCCAATTGGCAATTCAAAATCCACATAAACAACCGGGTAATCTTCCTCCTCAAGGACACCCTCCACATGAACAAGCCAATGCTATCACTTTGAGGAGTGGAACCCATTACAAAGGCTCTGAAATGATAAGGGATGAAACCAATGAAAGCTTGGAAGTTGCTGATCAAAGTTCGAAAAAAGGCGAAAAAGGGGCTGAAATAGAGGTTGCTCGATCGAGCAGCACCCCCTTGCTCGATCGAGCAACCCAGAAAATTTGCTCAAATTTGTCTCGGGAAGTTTCTGACAGCTACAGTACACCAAAACTCGATCGAGCAAGTCCTCTGCTCGATCGAGCAACCCCTGATCAGGATGAAAATACTTCCAATTCATCTTCCAAAGCTAAAGAAGCCGAGCCCATTGTCATTGCACTTCCTTTTCCTCACCGCCAACATAAATCCAAGCTTGATAAACAGTTTGGGAGGTTTATGGAAGTGGTCAAGAATCTGCAAGTGAGTGTGCCTTTTACCGAGTTGATTACTCAAGTGCCGGCCTATGCAAAGTTCATGAAAGATATATTGACAAGGAAGAGGTCTTTTAATGAGGTGGAGACGGTTGCATTCACTGAGGAATGTAGTGCTGTTTTGCAATCCAGATCACCACCAAAGCTAAAGGATCCAGGGAGTTTTTCTATTCCTTGTAATATAGGTTGCTTGGCAATTGATAAAGCCCTTTGTGATTTAGGGGCTAGTGTTAGTGTTATGCCATTTTCTATATGCAAAAAGTTAAATATGGGTCAACTTACTGTTACAAACATGACCTTACAAATGGCCGACCGTTCTATTAAACACCCTTTAGGGATTTTAGAAGACGTACCGGTTAGAGTAGGGAAGTTTTTCATACCAGTTGACTTTGTTGTCTTAGATATGGCTGAGGACACCCAAATTCCTATCATCTTGGGACGACCATTCCTCCATACTGCGGGGGCGGTTATAGATGTTAAGAATGGGAGACTTACACTAACAGTGGGGGATGATACAATTACTTTTAACTTAGACAATGCCATGAAACATCCCATGTTAGAAGAGACATGGCATAGAGTCGATATTGTTGATATAACCATTGATGACTGTCTTTCTTTGTGTTTGAATAGGGATCCTCTGGAGATCGCCTTAATTTCCAGCACTGCTGAAGCTGGAAGCTCACGGAATGAAGAAGTAGTTGCAATGGAAAAACTGCTGACAGGAGAGGACTGCAAGTTACAGAAGGTTTATAGCTTAGGTAACCCCACTAAGGTTACCGAGGTAAAGAAACCTGAACTTAAACCCCTCCCCTCTCATCTTAAATATGTTTTTCTTGATTCCCATGAGATGAATCCTGTAATTGTCAGTGCTAGCCTATCTGAAAGCCAACTTTCTGATTTATTGGTGGTTTTAAAAAGGCACAAAAAGGCTATAGGCTATAGCATTGACGATTTACAAGGTATTAGTCCTGACTTTTGTATGCACCGTATCCACTTAGAAGAAGACCATAAACCTTGTAGGCAGGGTCAGCGTCGTTTGAACCCCACTATGCAAGAGGTAGTTAGAAAAGAGGTGCAGAAACTGTTAGATGCTGGGATCATTTATGCTATTTCGGATTCCAAGTGGGTCAGTCCTGTTCAGGTAGTCCCTAAGAAGGGAGGGACTACGGTCGTCACTAATGAGAAAAACGAGCTCATATCTACTAGACTAGTGACTGGGTGGAGGATGTGTATTGATTATAGGAGGCTGAATGTAGCCACTAGGAAAGACCACTTCCCTCTTCCATACATTGACCAAATGTTAGAGCGTCTAGCGTGTCATAAGTATTTTTGTTATCTAGACGGCTACTCGGGATTCTTTCAAATCCCCATTCATCCTGACGATCAGGAAAAGACTACCTTCACATGCCCTTATGGTGTCTTTGCTTACCGAAGAATGCCTTTTGGGTTATGTAATGCCCCTGCCACCTTTCAACGTTGTATGATGGCTATATTTTCTGATTATATCGAGTCTATTATGGAGGTCTTTATGGATGACTTCAGTGTTTATGGGACCGATTTTGATAGTTGTTTAGCTAATCTGACTAAGGTCTTGCAACGTTGTGAGAAGAGTAATCTTGTGTTAAACTGGGAGAAGTGCCACTTCATGGTAACTGAAGGGGTGGTACTTGGTCATTTGGTGTCTGGACGAGGCATCCAAGTGGATAAAGCTAAAGTGGAAGTGGTTGAGCAATTACCGTACCCGGTGAATGTTAAAAGTGTTAGAAGTTTCCTTGGTCATGCGGGGTTCTATCGCCGTTTTATTAAGGATTTTTCAAAGATTGCTCAACCAATGACTAAGCTTCTCCATAAGGATGCCCCGTTTGTCTTTACTGATGAGTGTGTTAAGTCTTTTGACAGGATTAAACAAGCTCTAATCTCAGCTCCTATTATCCAGTCTCCTGATTGGACATTGCCGTTTGAGATAATGTGTGATGCCAGTGACTATGCAGTTGGGGCTGTTTTGGGGCAAAGGAAGGATAAGGTGCTACATGCAGTTTACTATGCCAGTAAGACGTTGGATGATGCGCAAGTTAACTATGCTACCACTGAAAAGGAGTTACTTGCGGTTGTCTTTGCTTTGGATAAGTTTAGAGCCTATCTTGTGGGTTCTAAGGTGATCGTCTATACTGACCATGCGGCACTGAAATACTTGTTGGCTAAGAAGGAAGCCAAACCTAGGCTTATTCGTTGGATCTTGTTGTTACAAGAATTTGATTTGGAGATCCGGGATAAGTCAGGTGCAGAGAATGTGGTTGCTGACCATTTGTCTCGTCTGAGGTTTGAAGAGGGAGAGTCCATCCCCATTGATGACTCGTTTGCTGATGATCATCTCCTTGCCATTACCATGGAAACCCCATGGTTTGCCGATTATGCCAACTTTTTGGTTGGGGGAATTATGCCTCCAGATCAATCCTATCAGCAAAAGAAGAGGTTTCAACACGATGTCAAGAGGCATTTTTGGGATGATCCTTATCTATTCCGGGAATGTGCCGACGGCATTTATCGACGATGTATTCCAGAGGGTGAGGTACATGCCATCCTTTCTCATTGTCACTCTTCTTCATATGGCGGTCATCATGGTCCCTCAAGGACGTTTGCTAAAGTTATGCAGTCTGGTTTTTATTGGCCGACTATTCTCAAGGATACTACTACTTTTGTCCGTTCTTGTGACGCATGTCAAAGGACGGGAAATATTTCTCAAAGGCATGAGATGCCTCAAACGGGTATTTTGGAAGTTGAAATATTCGATGTTTGGGGTATTGACTACCAAGGGCCATTCCCATCTTCCCATGGTAACCATTATATTCTAGTAGCAGTGGATTATGTCTCTAAATGGGTGGAAGCCATTGCCACTCCCACTTGTGATGCCAAAGCAGTTATTAAACTGTTTCAGAAGATCATTTTCCCACGATTTGGGGTTCCTCGTGCTCTCATTAGCGATGGAGGAAAGCATTTCAATGAGCGTCATCTTAATTCTTTATTGAAGAGATATGGCGTTACACATCGTCGGGGGTTAAGTTATCATCCGCAGACAAGTGGTCAGGTAGAGGTTTCTAATCGGGAGATTAAGTCCATCCTTGAGAAAGTCGTGAGTAAATCTAGGAAAGATTGGAGTCGTAAGCTTGATGACACTTTATGGGCTTACCGAACTGCTTTTAAGACTCCAATTGGTGCTTCTCCATACCGGTTAGTCTATGGCAAGGCGTGCCATTTACCGGTAGAACTTAAGCATAGGGCTATGTGGGCCATAAAAGAGCTTAATATGGATCCCTCACTGGCGGGTGAGAAACGACTTATGCAGTTGAACGAGCTTGATGAGTTTCGATTGCATGCCTATGATAGTGCTCGGGTTTACAAGGAGAAGACAAAGAAATGGCATGACAGCATATCATGCAGCGGGAATTTAAAATTGGTGATAAAGTATTATTATTTAACTCCCGTTTGCGTTTGTTTCCAGGTAAACTCAAGTCCAGATGGTCGGGACCGTTCACAGTTACCGAGGTAAACAAGTTTGGGTCGGTTTCACTACAAACCGACAAGGGGGAGATTTTCAAAGTCAATGGTCAACGCTTGAAGATCTACTACGATGGAGCATTTATAGGGGTGATAGAGGCCGTAGACCTTTTCACTCTTGATAAATCCCCATGACTTTGAGGTAACACGGTCGTGCGGGACCGTTATAAACCAGCGCTAACCGGGAGGCAACCCGGCATTTACTTGTACTTTATTTGTAAATTTTATTTATTTCGATTAGCCTAATTATTAATGTCATAGTTTAATTAGATTTCGTTTGGATAGTTAATATATTTGTGCTTTATTGAGTGCGGTGAGGGAGCGATCTAACGATTTTATTGAGTGATTACAGCTAATACAATCGGAAATCGCTTTAAAAATGAAGACACGAAAAGAAAGAAAGGAGAAAGGAATCGAAAAAGAGAAAAATCAGCAACTCACGGGTTGCTCGACCGAGCAAACATCTGCTCGATCGAGTTTTTACACATCCCACACATCAGCCACTTCAAAGAACTCCAAAATCCAGATTTCTTTGGTTGCTCGATCGAGCAAGCTCCTTTGCTCGATCGAGTCGGCCGGTTTGAACCGGTCCCGAGGGCTAATAAGCAGGTTTTTCCAACTTTCTTCTTATTCCTCTTCATATTTCGCCCTCTTTCTTCTCTCCCTCACCCTTATTCTCTCATATAACTCCCTCAAACTCACTCATATCCTCAATTCATCATCAATCTTGCATCAACAAACATTAATTTACTTGTTTCAAGCTCAATTTGTGAAGAAATTAATCCTCTTGCTCCCTTATTTTACCCAAATTGTGAATCTAGGGTTTGTTTCATATTTCTTCAATTTTGTGCTTCTAATTTGTTGTTGTTGCTTCCTAGCTTTGTTGTTTAGTAATTATTCACTCTTACATTGCTAATTGCTCCGTCTTTCTTGCGTTTTAGACTCAAATTTGAATTTTTTTTCGAATTAGGGTTACTAAATCCGTCTTTTGAGCGTATAAGTTGTGTTTGTGTGTTTTATTTACTTCCCTTAGCTATGTCTAGGCAAGAAGGAACTAGTAAGCGTCGTAGAGCACCCCGTATTGTTCGCCAACCCGACATAGAAGCAATTCCGCGTAACCCCGACTACCCTTGGATCGTTTTCAACACACAAGAGCAGCGTGACCGGTTTGCTTTGCTTATGGGTCGTCCTATGGACCCTACTCGCTGTGTGTGCCCCAACGTTCTTGATTCACTCGGTTTTGGGAATGCCATTTTTGCTATGTTTCACCGAATCGGGTTTGGGGGGCTATATTCCCTAAATGAGCTTTCTTATCGACCATTGACACTTGAATTTTTCAGTTCCTATGATTGGGACGAGACCAATGAAAGTGTGTCTTTTAGGTTGCTTAATAGGGATTTTGTGTTGTCCTACGCCGAATTGGCGAATCATTTGGGTCTTTCTGTCGGTGACGATGATACTTTTATTGCTGTTCCTTCCGGCTTTCAAGCCGTCGATTATTTTCGTTTATTTACGGGTCTTCCTGAGGCACGTGTTAATGCCATGGCGGTCAATGATGTGCAACATCCTTGTCTGAGGTTGTTTTTGCGTTTCTTTAGCCTCATGTTATTTGCTAGGAAGGACCTAAGTAAGCTTAATTCTCATGAGGTCTTATTACTTGCTTCTTCCCTCAACCCTATGCATGAGATTGATTTTTATTTTAATCCGGTTGGTTTGGTGTGTTTTGCTTTCTGGAGGATCACTTCCGCTACCCAGCATTCCTTAGATTGTGGTGCCTGGGTCACTAGGTTGGCTAGGAGACTTGCTGGGTTTGGGGGAGACCGTAACTACACACCCATGACCCCCCTTCATGCCCCTAGAGTGGATGAGGAGTACTTGCGCCATACCCTTTGCTGGATAAATGCGTTAGGAAACAATAGATTTCAGTGGCGGGTACGGGGGACCCAGTGGATAGCTCTTCCTGATACCGATAACCGTCTCCCTTCTACGGAGCGGTTGTCTACCCATGATCCTGAGACTGGACCTACCCCTCTTCCTCGTTCTTATGTGGTTCCACCTGAGCTTATTTTTGCTTTGGCCGAGAACCGTCGACCTCGTCGGCGGATTACCCCATCTACTTCTGCTCAGACTACCACCACCCCGATTCCACGCTTTACACCCACCCCAGCTCCTTACCCTTACCCTCCACCTGCTTACACCTATGATCCAGCTTTAGAGAGGGAGATTAGGATTCACCAAGGAATAAACAATGACTTGGTGATGAGGGGACTTTGGGAGAACCTCATGCGGACTGATCTTAATGTCACTGCTGGTTGGACTCCGCCGAGCTACTACCGAGGTCCGGGTGATGAGACTGGTGTGTTTGATAATTATGGGGTGACTCCTCAGCAGTTTTCCCAGGAGTTTAGTCACGATTATGGTTGCCTGGGTCGTTCTTGGTATACTCCTATCCAACCGGATGCTCCAGTTGGTGGGTTTGGTGACCCGTTTCGGGCTTCTTCTTCTAGTGCTGCTGAGAGGGGCGATGATGATGATGATGATGATGATCAGGCGCAGTAGTGGCCGCTGTCACTACACCCCCATTTTGCAGCTGGTTTGGGGGAAGCTATGTCTATAAGCTGGTATTATCTATCCTTGTACTTTCTTTTATTGTATTTTATTTTAGCTATTTCCCCTTTTCCCTTTTGTTAGTAGTGTCCTTTAGGTTGCTGTTGTTGGTTGATTGTGTGATGTTGTGCTGTTAGCGTCACAATGAGGACACTGTGACATTTCGGTTTGGGGGAGAGTCTTTATTTATGTTGAGTCTTTATTTATGTTGAGTCTTTATTTCAGTTGTGTGTTTAAAAAAAAAAAATCCATAAAAATTGAAAAATTTACAAAATCCAAAAACATGTTTTCATTTTATTAGGTCGAGTCTTGGTGAATTGAATTACAATGATGATAATTTGCATTGTTTCTGCATTTGAATCCCAAATAAGTTATCCATGTACATTGTTTTGACTTGCTATTTTTGAAAACAAAAGCTCATATTACAAGTCTTGACCGTTTTTGACATACCTTATGCTAATTAGATTTGGCAATTTTTGTTGGTAAACCACTTAAAATTCTGAGGTCTATAGAGCTTCCTAGGCCAGGAACATCAATAAACTGGTCTCATTGTCTTTAGGCTTGAGTGTGGTACTCCTTGTGAAATATGTAACATTAAATTGCATAAGTGTGACATTCGTTTCTTGATACTATACGCGTTCGTTTGATAAGTGCATGAGGAAAGGTGGTTCTTTTTGTTCAAATAAACCTCACATAGCCAAAAAGACTTGATTTTATACCCTTATTATTGAGTTCTCTATGTTTAGCCCATTTGAGCCTTTGTAGCCTGTTTCATAACCTATCTAAATAGCTACATTCCTAGAACTTGCCTACCTTATCGAGACAGTCGCAGTTGCATGTTTTCCTTGTCTACTTGTCTACTATGGTTGGGTCGGGATTTCAAAAAGAATATCAATTGGGTGTAGCAAGTGTGTTGGCAATTGTGTCATTTATTCCCTTTGTTGAGAAAGAAAAAAAAAAAGTTGTGAAGCAAAAGAAAAGAAAAAAAAATGATGAAGAAAAAGAAAAAAAAAAAAGATTTGAATTGAAAAAAATGATGAAAAGAAAATCATGAAAAAGAAGAAAAAGAGAAAAAGAAAGGAAAAAATTGTTGCTTCATTGAATTATTCAAGGGAAAATGAAAGGGAATTTACTAGAGTCTAATCCATTTTTCAGAGAGCAATATCGATCTCTCTCTTGTGTTGTCAAAGTTTAAGATGATTTCTCTAGTCGGTGTTGGTCTGTGCTAGTCTTGTAGATTTGTTTTGGTACGTGTCGCTGCGACTACCGGTCTTAGCCCCACATTCCCAAACGTGCCTTGGCACAACCCATTTCTACCTTCACCCATTAGCCTTCCTTTTTGTCCTGATTCATGTACTTTGTAGCGAATGCGTATTTGTTGGGGTAATTACTATCACATTAGAATGCATGCATGTTTCATAAGTTGAGTGAGTGTTTCTATTTATTTCTATCTTCACAAAACTCACCTTTACATAAACTTATGAGTGCTTGAGTGAATCCGCGAGAATCCGACAAATTGAGCCTTGCAAGATTGAAAGGTATTTGGTTTTTGTCTATATTACGGTATCATGTAAAATCTTGGATATGAGCTGCGTTTTCTACTTTCCCGTACCTTTGAATTTGTTTTATTGGTACAACTTGGTCATTACTTTGTTATAGATATGGATAGCTTGGGATTTGTATGTGCATTTACATTAGCTTTGAGTTTTTCATTCACCATTTGTATGTTTGTCTTTGTATGTGTCGAGTGCTTTGCTTAGGGACAAGCAAAGGATTGGTTTGGGGGAGTTTGATGATCATTATTTATATACATATTTTATGCCTCCCCTAGTCACAATTAACTCGATTTACCGTCTTTCCTTGCTTATTTCTATGCTATTTTAGCTAGAATATCGATTCTGCCACTTTTGTTATGTTTTAATGCAGATTGGATGCATTTGGAGCTTTTTGAGATGATATAGAGCATGGCGGGGTTGGATCGTAGAAGCTAGGCATGGGAATCGAGGAAGAAAAGAGAAGAAATGAAGAGAAGTTGAAGAAACGAGCTAGAATGAAGGCTGCTCGATCGAGCATACCTACATTGCTCGGTCGAGTCGCATTGTGTCCTTGCTCGATCGAGCAGAGTCACCTTGCTCGATCGAGCAAGCTCTATTACGGCGGATTTCTTCTGTTTTCCTAAACTTTAACCTAATTAATTAGATTTTTGTATTATAAAAGGAAAGCTTGTCTTTCATACTTTCTTATGCTTTTCAATGCTTTTCAATGCTTTTCATGCTTTAATATTAGAAACCCTAATTAGTTTAGTTTGCCTCCGGATTTTATTCATCAAAGACGATTGTCTTTAGTTCAAGCTTGTAATCGGTATTCTCAATCTTTCTTTGTTATTCAATTTAATTGTCTTCTTGTTCCTAATTATCCTTTGTTCATCCTTTCATAATTGTTAATCATGTTTACTTTAATTATTATTGTTGTTGTTTATATCGTTATGAGTAGCTAAATTCCTTTCTAGGGTTGAAAGGGGATCTAGGATTGTTAGAAGGGGTAGATTAATTGATTGAATTGCAATTGCATGGTTATCGTTTGATTATCGTTTTAATTCTAGTTGCTTGATTACTGGCCATGATTAATTAACTAGTCTCGCGAATTAGGATTGACACCGACCGGGTTAAGACTAAGATAGGCTACGATAATTGAATAGAACTCGTTTAATGATAGCGATCGCATGTTAATCGTAGATCTAAAGGGCATAATTGAATCGACCGATCTTGTGACCTTAGATAGCTTTATTGCATGATAATTGATTACTCCCTATCCCTGAATAATAATCCTAGTGAACCTGTGACCCTAGACTTTTAATCTCATTGTTTTCAACCTTATTAGTTTGTTATTGCTTATTTAGTTATTACTTATTACTAGTTGTTATTATTATTAGTTATAGTTGTTATTGTTATTGTTGTTATTTATTGTTGTTATTGATTTCTTTTAGTTTAGAACTCAATCTCAAACCCCGAAATTGTTACCTTAGAGACGAACTTAGTTTAACAGATTAGAATACTACCGCCTCCCTGTGGATTCGATACCTTGCTTACCGCTGACTATTAGTTAGTAGTGAATTAGGTTTTACTACCTGAACATGACTGACCCACTTGGAATCCGAAATAGCATAAATGATCCCAGCATCTAACAGTTTCTGCACCTCTTTTCTAACTACCTCTTGCATAGTGGGGTTCAAACGACGCTGACCCTGCCTACAAGGTTTATGGTCTTCTTCTAAGTGGATACGGTGCATACAAAAGTCAGGACTAATACCTTGTAAATCGTCAATGCTATAGCCTATAGCCTTTTTGCGCCTTTTTAAAACCACCAATAAATCAGAAAGTTGGCTTTCAGATAGGCTAGCACTGACAATTACAGGATTCATCTCATGGGAATCAAGAAAAACATATTTAAGATGAGAGGGGAGGGGTTTAAGTTCAGGTTTCTTTACCTCGATAACCTTAGGGGGGTTACCTAAGCTATAAACCTTCTGTAACTTGCAGTCCTCTCCTGTCAGCAGTTTTTCCATTGCAACTACTTCTTCATTCCGTGAGCTTCCAGCTTCAGCAGTGCTGGAAATTAAGGCGATCTCCAGAGGATCCCTATTCAAACACAAAGAAAGACAGTCATCAATGGTTATATCAACAATATCGACTCTATGCCATGTCTCTTCTAACATGGGATGTTTCATGGCATTGTCTAAGTTAAAAGTAATTGTATCATCCCCCACTGTTAGTGTAAGTCTCCCATTCTTAACATCTATAACCGCCCCCGCAGTATGGAGGAATGGTCGTCCCAAGATGATAGGAATTTGGGTGTCCTCAGCCATATCTAAGCCAACAAAGTCAACTGGTATGAAAAACTTCCCTACTCTAACCGGTACGTCTTCTAAAATCCCTAAAGGGTGTTTAATAGAACGGTCGGCCATTTGTAAGGTCATGTTTGTAACAGTAAGTTGACCCATATTTAACATTTTGCATATAGAAAATGGCATAACACTAACACTAGCCCCTAAATCACAAAGGGCTTTATCAATTGCCAAGCAACCTATATTACAAGGAATAGAAAAACTCCCTGGATCCTTTAGCTTTGGTGGTGATCTGGATTGCAAAACAGCACTACATTCCTCAGTGAATGCAACCGTCTCCACCTCATTAAAAGACCTCTTCCTTGTCAATATATCTTTCATGAACTTTGCATAGGCCGGCACTTGAGTAATCAACTCGGTAAAAGGCACACTCACTTGCAGATTCTTGACCACTTCCATAAACCTCCCAAACTGTTTATCAAGCTTGGATTTATGTTGGCGGTGAGGAAAAGGAAGTGCAATGACAATGGGCTCGGCTTCTTTAGCTTTGGAAGATGAATTGGAAGTATTTTCATCCTGATCAGGGGTTGCTCGATCGAGCATAGGCAGTGCTCGATCGAGTTTTGGTGTACTGTAGCTGTCAGAAACTTCCCGAGACAAATTTGAGCAAATTTTCTGGGTTGCTCGATCGAGCAAGGGGGTTCTGCTCGATCGAGCAACCTCTATTTCAGCCCCTTTTTCGCCTTTTTTCGAACTTTGATCAGCAACTTCCAAGCTTTCATTGGTTTCATCCCTTATCATTTCAGAGCCTTTGTAATGGGTTCCACTCCTCAAAGTGATAGCATTGGCTTGTTCATGTGGAGGGTGTCCTTGAGGAGGAAGATTACCCGGTTGTTTATGTGGATTTTGAATTGCCAATTGGGCAATTTGAGTGTCAACCATCTTGTTATGAGCTATTAACTGTGAGATCTGAGCATCTTGCTTTTGTTGGATCATAAGACTCTGCTGCAACATGGCTTTCAATTCCGCCATATCATTACTTGGAGGTGGTGGAGGTGGAGGTTGTTGGAAGTTTTGGCCACCTTGATTGGAACGGTTAAAGTTACCTTGGAAATTGCGATTCTGAGGAATCACATAAGAGGAACCTTGTTGCTGATGTGGCGGTGGGGTAGGATTAAGAACATTCTGACTTCGGTAGGATAGATTGGGATGCTCTTTTGTCCTTTCATTGTAAAAATTGGAGTAGGGTGTACCTTGCTTAAAAGATTGAAAGGCAAGGACTTACTCAACCGTACTCATACATTCCACTGCAGTATGCCCCATAGTACCACATCTTTCACAAGTTGGCTCTTGTTGAACCATGGCATGAACCGTTTGCTTATTTTCCAACGACTTTGAAGTTTGTAACTCGGCAATTTTGGCAGTTAATGCCTCTAACTGAGCTGCAACTGCATTATCCGGACCTCCTCTCCTCACATTACCCCTAGGATTCCCATACTCGGCATTGTGAGTAGCCATCTCATCAATTAACTTCCAAGCATTGGCATCAGTAGTGTTATTTTGGAATCTCCCATTAGCAGCAGAATCCAACAAATTTCTCTGATCATCATATAACCCATTATAAAATTGGTTGCATAAGAACCAAGTATCAAAACCATGATCTGGAACAGACTTGACAAGCTTTTTGAAGCGAACCCAGGCCTCATTAAAGTTCTCTTGGGGACCTTGTTTGAAACTTGTGATTTGACTTCTAATGGCATTGGTTTTCTGAGGCGGAAAATATCTTTTGTAGAATGCAAGAGCCAAAGAATTCCAATCGGTGATGCCAAGTGCAGCCATATCCAACTCACTCAACCAATCTTCTGCTCCGTCTCGTAATGAGAAGGGAAACAACACCAACTTTATCTGATCTTGTGTCACCCCACCCGTCAAAGGAATAGAGCAGCAATAGTTGGTAAATTTCTCCATATGCTTAGCAGGATCCTCAGTAGGGCTTCCTCCAAACATGTTTCGCTCCACCAAAGAGATATAAGATGGACGAATCTCAAAAGTACTATTACCCGTAGTAGGGAGTTGAAATCCCTTGGGAATAGATGCAACGGTAGGCTCCGAATGGCTGGCTAGAGTAGCCATGGTTGTAGTAGGTGCAGAAATAGGTGTATCCTCTTCTAAGGATGGTTTTTCTGCGATGAATTCGGCGTAAACTGTTTCAAGCGTACTCAAGTCTTCCGCTTCTTGAATTTCCTTCCAAAAGTTTCGCCTAGACCGGAGAGTCTTCTCTGGTTCGGAATCGTAGGGCACGAGAACGGACCTAGAACACCTGGGCATAAACAAAAACTAAAGAAAAGGATGAGAACTGTCTCAAGGAACTTAGGTTCCCTGAGACGAAAAGACAAACTAAGTAGAAACAAACAGAAAACTGTTGCCTCCCCGGCAACGGCGCCAAATTTGATAAGGTTAAAGTCGCGTCACCTTAATCAAAGTAAAACCTAATTCACTACTAACTAATAGTCAGCGGTAAGTAAGGTATCGAATCCACAGGGAGGCGGTAGTATTCTAATATGTTAAACTAGGTCTGTCTCTAAGTAACAATTCGGGGTTTGAGATTTGAGTTCTAAACTAAAAGCAATCAACAATAACAATCAATAATAACAATAACAATAACAACTATAATAACAATTAATAATAAGCAATAACAACTAATAATAAAAGGTTGAAAACAATGAGATTAAAAGTCTAGGGTCACAGGTTCACTAGGAGACTTGCTGGGTTTGGGGGAGACCGTAACTACACACCCATGACCCCCCTTCATGCCCCTAGAGTGGATGAGGAGTACTTGCGCCATACCCTTTGCTGGATAAGTGCGTTAGGAAACAATAGATTTCAGTGGCGGGTACGGGGGACCCAGTGGATAGCTCTTCCTGATACCGATAACCGTCTCCCTTCTACGGAGCGGTTGTCTACCCATGATCCTGAGACTGGATCTACCCCTCCCCCTCATTCTTATGTGGTTCCACCTGAGCTTATTTTTGCTTTAGCCGAGAACCGTCGACCTCGTCGGCGGATTACCCCATCTACTTCTGCTCAGACTACCACCACCCCGATTCCACGCTTTACACCCACCCCAGCTCCTTACCCTTACCCTCCACCTGCTTACACCTATGATCCAGCTTTAGAGAGGGAGATTAGAATTCACCAAGGAATTAACAATGACTTGGTGATGAGGGGACTTTGGGAGAACCTCATGCGGACTGATCTTAATGCCACTGCTGGTTGGACTCCGCCGAGCTACTACCGAGGTCCGGGTGATGAGACGGGTGTGTTTGATAATTATGGGGTGACTCCTCAGCAGTTTTTCCAGGAGTTTAGTCACGATTATGGTTGCCTTGGTCGTTCTTGGTATACTCCTATCCAACCGGATGCTCCAGTTGGTGGGTTTGGTGACCCGTTTCGGGCTTCTTCTTCTGGTGCTGCTGAGAGGGGCGATGATGATGATGATGATGATGATCAGGCGCAGTAGTGGCCGCTGTCACTACTCCCCCATTTTACAGCTGGTTTGGGGGAAGCTATGCTTATAAGCTGGTATTATCTATCCTTGTACTTTCTTTTATTGTATTTTCTTTTAGTTATTTCTCCCATTTCCCTTTGTTAGTTGTGTCCTTTAGGTTGTTGCTGTTGGTTGTTATGTGATTGCCGTGCTGTTAGCGTCACAATGAGGACACTGTGACATTTAGGTTTGGGGGAGAGTCTTTATTTCAGTTGTGTGTTTAGTTTATTTAAAAAAAAAGAAAAAAATCCATAAAAATTGAAAAATTTACAAAATCCAAAAACATGTTTTTTATTTTATTAGGTCGAGTCTTGGTGAATTGAATTACAATGATGATAATTTGCATTGTTTCTGCATTTGAATCCCAAATAAGTTATCCATGTACATTGTTTTGACTTACTATTTTTGAAAACAAAGCTCATAGTACAAGTCTTGACCGTTTTTGACATACCTTATGCTAATTAGATTTGGCCAATTTTTGTTGGTAAACCACTTAAAATTCTGAGGTCTTTAGAGCTTCCTAGGCCAGGAACATAAATAAACTGGTCTCATTTTCTTTAGGCTTGAGTGTGGTACTCCTTGTGGAATGTGTAACATCAAATTGCATAAGTGTGACTTTCGTTTCTTGATACTATACGCGTTCGTTTGATAAGTGCATGATGAAAGGTGGTTCTTTTTGTTCAAATAAGCCTCACATAGCCAAAAAGACTTGATTTTATACCCTTATTATTGAGTTCTTTATGTTTAGCCAATTTGAGCCTTTTGTAGCCTGTTTTACAAGCCATATAATAGCTACATTCCTAGAACTTGCCTACCTTATCGGGACAGTCGCAGTTACATGTTTTTCTTATCTACTTGTCTACTATGGTTGGGTCGGGATTTCAAAAAGAATATCAATTGGGTGTAGCAAGTATGTTGGCAATTGTGTCATTTATTCCCTTTGTTGAGAAAAGTTGTGAAGCAAAAGAAAAGAAAAAAAAATGATGAAGAAAAAGAAAAAAAAAAGATTTGAATTGAAAAAATGATGAAAAGAAAATCATGAAAAAGAAGAAAAAGAGAAAAAGAAAAAAAAGAAAGAAAGAAAAAATTGTTGCTTCATTGAATTATTCAAGGGAAAATGAAAGGGAATTTACTAGAGTCTAATCCATTTTTCAGAGAGCAATATCGATCTCTCTCTTGTGTTGTCAAAGTTTAAGATGATTTCTCTAGTTGGTGTTGGTTTGTGCTAGTCTTGTAGATTTGTTTTGGTAATTGTCGCTGCGACTACCGGTCTTAGCCCCACATTCCCAAACGTGCCTTGGCACAACCCATTTCTACCTTCACCCATTAGCCTTCCTTTTTGTCCTGATTCATGTACTTTGTAGCGAATGCGTATTTGTTGGGGAAATTACTATCACATTAGAATGCATGCATGTTTCATAAGTTGAGTGAGTGTTTCTATTTCTTTATATCTTCACAAAACTCACCTTTACATAAACTTATGAGTGCATGAGTGAATCCGCGGGAATCCGACAATTTGAGCCTTGCAAGATTGAAAGGTATTTGGTTTTTGTCTATACTACGGTATCATGTAAAATCTTGGAATATGAGCTGCGTTTTCTACTTTCCCGTGCCTTTGAATTTGTTTTATTGGTACAACTTGGTCATTACTTTGTTATAGATATGGATAGCTTGGGATTGTATGTGCATTGACATTAGCTTTGAGTTTTTCATTCACCATTTGTATGTTTGTCTTTGTATGTGTCGAGTGCTTTGCTTAGGGACAAGCAAAGGATTGGTTTGGGGGAGTTTGATGATCATTATTTATATACATATTTTATGCCTCCCTTAGACGCATTTTACTCGATTTACCGTCTTTCCTTGCTTATTTCTATGCTATTTTAGCTAGAATATCGATTCTGCCACTTTTGTTATGTTTTAATGCAGATTGGATGCATTTGGAGCTTTTTGAGATGATATAGAGCATGGCGGGGTTGGATCGTAGAAGCTAGGCACGGTAATCGAGGAAGAAAAGAGAAGAAATGAAGAGAAGTTGAAGAAACGAGCTAGAATGAAGGCTGCTCGATCGACCACTCCTACAGTGCTCGGTCGAGTCGCATTGTGTCCTTGCTCGATCGAGCAGAGTCACTTGCTCGATCGAGCAAGCTCTATTACGGCGGATTTCTTTTTTTCCTTAACTTTAGACCTAATTAGTTAGATCTTTTGTAATATAAAAAGAAAGCTCGTCTTTCTTAATTAGATATTCAGATACAGGCTTTCTTAGGCTTTAGAATACTTTTAAGGTTTAAATCAGAAACTTTAGTTTAATTTACTTTTCCGCTGGATTTGATTCATCAAAGACGATTGTCTTTAGTTCATCTTGTAATCGGTATTCTTCAATCTTTCTTAGTTATTTATTTAATTGTCTTCTTGTTCCTTAATTATTCTTTGTTCATCCTTTCATAATTGTTAATCATGTTTACTTTAATTATTATTGTTGTTGTTTATACTATTATGAGTAGCTAAATTCCTTTCTAGGGTTGAAAGGGGATCTAGGATTGTTAGAAGGGGTAGATTGATTAATTGAATTGCAATTGCATGGTTATCGTTTGATTATCGTTTTAATTCTAGTTGTTTGATTACTGGCCAGGAATAATTAACTAGTCTCGCGAATTAGGATTGACACCGACCGGGTTAAGACTAAGATAGGCTACGATAATTGAATAGAACTCGTTTAATGATAGCGATCGCATGTTAAATTGTAGATCTAAAGGGCATAATTGAATCGACCGATCTTGTGACCTTAGATAACTTTATTGCATGATAATTGATTACTCCCTTATCCCTGAACAATAATCCTAGTGAACCTGTGACCCTAGACTTTTAATCTCATTGTTTTCAACCTTATTAGTTTGTTATTGCTTATAGTTAGTTATTGCTTATTACTAGTTGTTATTATTATTAGTTATAGTTGTTATTGTTATTGTTGTTATTGTTCACTTTAGTTGTTGTTATTAATTGCTTTTAGTTTAGAAACCAAATCTCAAACCCATAAATTGTTACTATAGAGACAAACCTAGTTTAACAGATTAGAATACTACCGCCTCCCTGTGGATTCGATACCTTACTTACCGCTGACTATTAGTTAGTAGTGAATTAGGTTTTACTTTGATTAAGGTGACGCGACTTTACCCTTATCAAATGCCTTCCTAAACACCTCTACATTAGGGAACTTCAGTCCTAAACTTAGACTAACAGGTTTTGAGAAGTCAGTCACTGGATTAAAACAAGAGTTAGAAATCACCTCATCATCAGACCCATGCAAACTTCTAAGCTCATCAGATTCTACAGGCTCTTCTTCAATGAAATTGATTTCAAGGTTATCAACTCCTACAAGTTGTCTTTCACCTCTTTCTTCAACAGTCTCCTGAACAGTTTTAAGTATCACACCACCATCTGTTTGTGCAAATATATCTTCCTCATCTTCAACCCTTACATCATACTCATCTTGCACAAACTCTGGATCACTTGTTTCACTTATATCTGAATCAGTGAACTCATCTTCATCCCTAACATCATACTCTTTACCTTTGCCCTTTCCCTTTCCAAGCACAGCTTTTCCTTTGCCCTTAAAACTTCTAGGCCTTGTCTTCTTCCCCTTCCCAGCAACAATTTTTTTCTCTTTACCTTTACCTTTCTCCTTCTGTTTCCCTTTATCTGGTATTATATCTTTGCCATCACCAACCTCAACACTAAGAAGTTTCTTTTTCTTATCAACATCAATCTCAATGCCTACAGATTTATTGTTCTCAAATTCAACTCCAAAGTTGCCATAATCTGCCTCAAACAGCTCTACCTGTTTACTGCTACTTTCAACTCCAAAGTTGCCCAGAAAGTGTAAATGTCTCTTTACAGGCAACTTAGCTCTGGTAGAGATGACATTACACCCAATTAAAGGGATTATATCTGAGTTGGTTGCCTCTGTAGGTGGAATTTGTATTATTGCAGTAGAAATGTCTGTTTTGTGTTGCCTAGGACTTCTTCTCAAAAGTTTTACAGGTTCAGTTTTCAGATTTTCATTCTCTCCCCTGGGACTTTTTCTCAAAGCCAATGAAGGTGCTTGCTTTTTCCTGGGTGCTTTGAATGTGCTTGTACTAGCTTTCAAAGTAGTTGGACCTAATTTGGTTTGTGCATTATTAATGGGCTGTGCATTTACTTTGGGGTGGGCTTTTAGGTTGGGCTTTATGTCCATTAAAGTACTCTCCAGGTCACTTCCCTGCATCTCACCCACATTTTCTCTCTTTCCCATACTTCTAGTGATCCTGGAAGTCACCCCTGTTTTTGGTTGAGTCATGTACAATGTTATGGTCCCCAACTTACACATTGTCCTCAGCACATGAATCATATCAGCCTCTGTCAATAGTAAAGTCCTCCCACTAGTTAGATCCATTCCATACCTTCTATACCACATATCAAAGTCTGTTGACTTACATAAATGTTGCCCCAAATCTTTTAAAAAATCCACACTCAACCTATCATTCATTACACCATTCGTAAGGTGTAAACTACCTCCCTTATAAGTAGTCATGCCTTCCTTTGTTTCAAAGCCCCCCTTATAAAATACCCTTAAATCAACACTTAATGGTTTAACAGATGAACCCATATCCTACAATATAAGTAAGTAAAAATAGGCATCATTAAATCGCAGAAATTAGGGAAAAAAGGTTCATAAAAATAAATCGCAGAATTTCTATTAAATCGCAGAATTTGTATTAAATCGCAGAAATTAGTCAGTTCATCAAAACAACAGAACTCAATTCAATTTATACAAGTTAACAAAAAAAAGGTTCAATCGAAACACAAGAGGATTTGAATTGAAAACGTACCTCAATTTTGGGAATCCCAAAGCAGATTGTGGTTACCAGATCAATGAAACGACTTTGATTCTAATTTCAGGAAAGAAAATTGATACATACAGCTGCAAATAGAGGGGAGAAACGATGGTTTTAGGGTTTCAATTAGTTTAGGAATTAGGTTTTGGGGTTTTGTATGTTGAGGGAAGTTTAACTGAGTAAGTGATCCATTTATGTTTGAGTATATGTTAAATGAAGGGTACTATTGTCCATTCACTTGTTAATTTGACCTGAGAGTTATTTTGGGAGCAATTTCTTGCCTGAGGTGGAATTAAGGGAGTAAAATTAAAAAGTAGATTCAAAAGGGAGTAATTTTAAAAAAACGTGTTTCAAAAGGGAGTAATTTTAAAAAAACGTGTTTCAAAAGGGAGTAAAATCTAATTTACTCATACTGAAGGGGACTTATTTGCTTTGAAATTTCATCCAAGGTAGGCGATCAAGTCTAATGCTTAATTGCTTATACGTACGTAAATTATGTGAAACCCCCAGTTGATACTATGTCAAATTGATGGAACCCTAAAGAGACAGAAAGTGCTCTTGTTTTGCTTACTAATGAAGATGATAAGGGACCTGGTAAACGGGTCATCTAGGTTATTTTCGAGTTCGTGTCATTTTCGGGTCGATTATTTATCAAGTTATTCATGGATAATAATCCGTTTACAACAATAAACATTCAGGTCAAGTTATAGTGGGTCGGGTCAATTAGGGTTTCGGGCCAAGCTCGGGTCTTGAGTTCGGGTGTCGGATTGAGCATTCGGATCGGGTTATGCTTTACCACTAGGTAGAACGATGAAGGGAATGTGAGACGTATAGTGGCCCAATTGGGAAGTTTGTTTGCCTTGATACAAATACTTCTTCCGCCGTGAACCGCTCTGTTGTAAGGGTCGGGTCTGGCTTTTTCCATTCATGGAATCACGGTCTGAACCGACTCACCCGTGGCTAGGCCTAGGGGCTAGGACGGGCGGGGCCACAAATTTTTGCTTGAACCGGCCATGTGAGGAAGACGGCCTGGACTTGTATGCGAGATCACGGGCAGGCATAAACATGGCCCATGAGTCGGACCAGGCGAGGTCGCTCAAATAGCCAACTCTACAATCAACCAATTAATTTTACAATTTACATAAAGTATAATTTATGTTTTGGGGTGACAGCAACCAAACAACACTGATGACTTGGGTGAGAATATCTTATTTCAAGTCAAGTAACCATATTTAAAAGAAAGACTATGACTTTTGACATTTACTTTCATACCTGTGAGTCGCGACACTGGCTTCTCAACTGCTCTAGGACAATTACACAACCAATGATGAAGGATAAGGAATAATCTTTTGGCTTTACATGGATAATTGTCAAGTTGGGAGTAATTAAAATTTCTAATTAACAAACTTATATCCAAACGTCACGCATTCACATCTATAATGTAGATGTCAGCTAGCTTAACAAGTAAAGTCATGAGAGGTGATACTCGTGACCTGAGTTCAAACCCGGGAGCAACATATCCGCCTTTATGGCTACTTTAAACCCAAAAAAAACCACACACCTATAATATTTAGGTGTGATTGACTAATTGGTTAGTTGATTCCATTTGTGGTGTTCTTTATATTGCCCTTATTAATCTAGTTAGTTCATTTAATCTAACTCGGTAGCAATTATGGCAAATGCATGAACGGTATATAAGCAGGTGTCGGGATACCGAGACAACCTTCTTTTTTCTTTACATTCGATCCAAATCTATCTTGAAAATGTATTAGTTATAAAATTTACATATACTATTGGCCTACCGAGTATAAATTTGTAGGGAGACCCGTAAAAGAAAATTTCTGGGTCCGTCAATGTTTGACCTCATTCAACTGTGATGAAACATAGCTGTATTATTTTTTAAAATATAAACTACCTTTCTAAAAAAACAAATAATAACAGTAGTTTCGTTGAAAGATCGAGTACAAATAAAGGCACTACATGGAACACTTGCAAACAAAACAGAGTAAACAATGAACAAACAAACAACATTCGCAGTATCATTTTTTGCAACTTATCTCTTCTTCATTTCATACAATCTAATTGATGCACAACCAATTTCCCAATTTCCCAATAATTCTTCATCACCCTTTTGCTATAAAGATGATAGTGTCGCGTTACTCGGGTTTAAAGATTCCTTCACCATGGATGACTTTGGTTTAACTTTGTCATGGAACAAAGACACTGATTGCTGCAAATGGCTAGGAATAACTTGCCATGAAACGTCTCGTCGTGTAACATCAGTCGACCTCAGCAGTGGCGGTATCATGGGCGCCATTGGAGATAATAGTACCCTCTTTCTCCTTTCTCATCTCGAGTCTCTTAATCTAGCCTTTAATTACTTTGCAGGGTCTCGAATCTCGCCTAATTTTGGCCAGTTTTCATATATGAAACATCTTAACCTCTCTGGCTCAGGTTTCGTCGGTGAAGTCCCTCAGGAGTTGGGAAAGCTTTCGAAACTTGAAACACTCGATCTTTTGGCTAATAGCATAACAATGCCGAGTTTTGACATGATTATAAACAATATGACAGGGTTAAGAAGGTTAGATCTTGGATTTACTACTTTTGATTCAGTAGTATTTCCTTCACTTACTAACTTAACCTCGTTAGAGTATCTTGCATTGTTTAGTTGTGAATTAGCAGAGGAAATACCTTTTAGTATACTCAACTTACCCCGCTTAGAGCACCTCGACGTTGGAGCTAATCGCGCTATTTATTCCAATTTCGCGTTATCTAATTGGAGTAGCCCATTAACTTACCTCGGTCTTGTCTCTGTGAATTTCTCGTCACAAATACCCTCGTCACCTGGTCGAGCCCCGTACAAACTCCTAAGGGTACTACATTTCTCAAACTGCAGTTTTCAAGGGGAAATTCCTTCTTGGATTTGGAGAATTCCGAAATTGGAAGAATTGAGGATAGGCAACAACCAATTAATTGGTAATCCGAGTAAGTTCTTTCAAGATATTACAAGCCCTAAACTTATAATTCTCGATCTGCTATCAAATAGTTTCTCAGGAAACATTAGCTTGTACTACATTTTCAATATACTTCCAAATCTCATATTCCTTAGCTTGTCACATAATAATGTTACTGTTTCGACACGAGCCAAAAATGATACTAATTTGAGCACGTGGCCAGTGATATTTGGACTAGCACTTTCTTCTTGCAACTTAAATGAAATACCACACCTCCTAAAAAACCAATCGATATTGACCTACCTCGACTTATCAAATAACAACATCCATGGCGAAATCCCCAAATGGCTGTTGCAAGAAGGGAAAGATAGTTTACAAGCATTAGATCTTTCTAAGAACTTTATAACCGGGAGCTTACAAAGCGTTCCGTGGACAGGGTTGTGGTTCATTGACCTGTCCTCTAATATGCTACATGGTTCACTTCCAATTCCACCAACTACCGTGGTTTGGTTTGCCACTGCGAACAATAACTTTTCCGGTCCAATCAACCCCTCAATATGCGATATAAATTTCCTGCGATTACTTGATTTGTCTAATAATAGTTTAGGGGGACAGTTTCCCAAGTGTTTAGGGAACATGAGCTTTAATCTAATGGTCCTGAACTTAGGGTCAAATAACATTGTTGGGACACTGCCTACAAACTTCACCAAATGCTCTATTTTACAGTACCTAGACCTGAGTAACAACGGGTTGGAAGGGCCGGTCTCACGGTCTCTAGCCGGGTGCACGAATTTACAGCATGTTAATCTTAGAAATAACAAGTTTAAGGATGAGTTCCCTCTTTGGTTGCACAATCTCCCTGAAATCCAAGTCCTTGATTTGAGCTACAATAGTTTACATGGCTCAATTTCACACAAAATCAAAAACCCATTTCCAATGTTACAAATTGTTGACCTTTCGAGCAATAGATTTAACGGTGAAATACCAGCAAATTACATCAAGGGTTTCAAGGGAATGATGAACATGACAGTAGAAGGACGACATTACATGGGTTCGGGTGTAAATAGCATGTTTCGTGACAGTTATGCATACTCCACGGTAATATCTATTGGTGGAGTACAAAGGAAATACGAAAAAATCATTACTACTCTCGCGACTTTGGATGTATCAAACAACGGTTTTATTGGTGAGATTCCTGACTGTATAGGAGATTTAGTCATGATTCACAGTCTTAACCTGTCACACAACAAGATTACAGGTAAAATCCCATCGTCGATTGGGAATTTGAAGATGATCAACTCCTTAGACCTTTCAACAAACAACCTAAATGGTCAAATTCCTCAAGAATTAGCAAGTTTAACATCTATGGGTGTTTTCAACGTATCAGACAACCAACTAGCAGGAAAAATACCCAATTCAAACAATTTTAACACATTTCAAGCCAATTCATATGCGCAAAATAGTGGGTTATGCGGGTTTCCATTGCGCGAATGTGGGCAAAATCAGTCCGGCTCTTCGAGGACAAAACAGGAGCATGAAGGATCTTCAAGCAGAGGTTTTTTGAGTTTGTCACCTTGGGAAATAATGTCAATAGGGTATGGAGGTGGGACCTTGGTGGGCCTTGCATGGGGATGTTACATGCTGTTGTCGGGTAACCCGTTTTGGGTAACTAAATGGGCTTTCTTCATTGAAACATATGTTATTGAGTTTGTGAACAAGATTATAAAGCGTCGTAGAAGGGCTGCTAGATTGAAGGCTGCAACTAAATTTCCATGGCATGGATAGCTTTCTACTACTCTACTGTGTTTAATTTTTTTTTAGTGTAAGTTGATGTACATGTAAGTATAATGTTTCATATTCACCCCGAACTACGGGTTAAAATGAAGGTATTATAAAAAATAAATTTTTCAAAATAAATTTCCATTTCTTATAGTATTATTTGATGTAAAAGATAATTCTAATTGATATAAAAGTTTGGTGTTACTTTTTTTTATAGAGTAAGAAAACTAGATGTGTTTTTCTACATGATAACCTGTATTTTTTCGGATTCCACATGGTAACCTTACGTTTTCAAAGCACACACGTGATAACCCTCTACTCTATTAATACTTATAAGCATGACCCTGAACTTGGTTTTTCCGTTAAATATCTAACGGAAAATGACGGGGCAGATTTAATTTCGAGTTTTTCCACATGGTAACCTTATGTTTTAAAAACAATTTACACGATAACCCTATTTTGTAAAAATCAAGCATGCTTAAAATATACTCATTCAATTAATCATTTTTCTCTCATTTTCACTCGATTACCCCATGTACTTTTGATACGCTCATGCTTGGGCTCTTGGGCATGTTAATGAATTGTTTTCACTTCCACCTCCTTAATGTTATTAATTTCAATATTATGGTTGTTTCCAACACCAGAACGATAGATCATTTCTCTCTTTGTGTCGGAGGCTTATTCATTCGGTCAAAGTTTGTCCATCCAACGAATGAACGAGCTTTAAGAACGGAGACTAAGTTATTCAACTTGTAGACAAAAGGAGATATAAAAAGTGAGCCTAAGAAAAAAAATCTATCAAACATCTTTCTCCGATATACTTTATATAAACGAGTAGTAAAATATCTTCCTTCGATATTGGAAAAGCCTTAACAAGATCCTCTAGATTCCAGATTAAAAAACCCCATAGGAGCAAAGGGAAGGAGACTTAACATGCTTTAGTCATTAAGTGGGTGAGATTTGACATTTTTAGTGTAATTGAGGAAAAATGCAAGAAAAATAATTAATTAAATGAGTAAATCTCTAAGTGTGCGTGTTTTGTACAAAAATAGGGTTATCCTGCAAATTGTTTTAAAACACAGAGTTACCATGTAGAGAAAACTTATAATTAAAGTAGCCACGTCACTTTCCGTTAGATACTTAACGGAAAAACTAAGTTCAGAGTCATGCTAATAAGTGATAATGAAGTATAGGGTTACCCCGTGTGTGGTTTGAAAACGTAAGGTTACCATGTGGAATTCGAAAAAACACAGGGTTACCATGTAGAAAAACCCAAACTAGATTGATCATGATAAGACCAACTTATTTCATCTTTTTGGATAAGTCAGATGAGTTGAAATCAACGACTTTGAAACCACCTTGACAGAGTTGGACACGAGCGTCCAACAAAGGCCATAAAATCAGTAACTTTATTGGCCCTCGAGAAAACAATGTTTTAACTATCATTTTTTCGAATAAATGCAAGTCTAAAATCACATCCTTAATAATGGTTGAAATTTTTCAAGGAATTTGTAATGAGTAAGTGTACAAATTGATGGTTAGTCCACATAAAATACAACTCAATTGTATCTAATAAGATGAGCTTGATATGACTTACAATTCGAGTTTCTTCAATCAAACCCGATTTTAGCACTCCATTACCACTTGCTCTTAAATGCACCACCGGTAATACTTTGTTTATGCTGGTAATAGTTTATATTTGCTTTATTTTCCTTCATAAAATATGCTTTATTTTCCATTCATAAAATAACGTAAACGTAAATAATTCTTTAACACGGGGGAAATAGAAAATATACAAAAATATTGAGGCAAAAGAGAATGAGTAGTGAAGGGTTTGGATTCCAAGTACCTAAGAGGGGGAGGGGGTGAATTAGGTACCACTTTAAAAATTTCAACTTAATCTTTATTGTTTAAAGAAAGTTGATTGTTGTTGAGAAGAACAAATGGATACACTGAATGAACAAGGTTATCAAGAGTGTATGCTAAATTAGAAAGTTGCTGTAAAGTGACTGTCACAGCGAGTCTGACTGTTACTTGTTCGTTTTAGCAGATGAAGTAAAGACTACAACACGAAAGTAACAGTATTCGACACTGTTGTACTGGACAGAAATGCGAAACAAACAAGTAAAGAAAAGTGCAACGGAAATTAAACAAACAAGAAATCAACACAGGAGTTTTGAATTGGTTCAGCCACTTGAAAGGCCTACGTCCAATCTTCTTCTTATTGATTCAATTAAGTAATCTACTCCGACTACCTAAGACCCTTACAATAAAAAGGACCAACAACCTACTCCGGTTGCGAAATGAGTTCAAGACTACTCCGTCTCAAACTCGACTCTTCATCTAAGAAAGTTACAAGATCAAATTCCCTGATTTTGTTCTTGTGGAAAGAACGAAGGCGAATTCATTAAGATCTAACTATTCTAGATAGAATAATACAATACTTAACGCAACAGTTGTCATGTCTGAGCTAGACTTTTGAAGACTTTGAAGAAATTTTGCAAAGATTAAAAGCTTAAAAAACTTTGAAAACAATTTGCAATGAAGTGAGTTTGATTTCTCTGGAAAGTCTTGAGCAAATGTGAGATGAGTGCCTTCTTATTTATAGAGAAGGAGATGATTTGAAGTGATTAAAAAATTCTTTTTGAGAGAGTAAACTCTTAAGCAAAGGAACAAAAGAGTTGTGCTATTTAGAAAGTAGTGCACATGTTATAAACCTCAAAGTGTGAAACAAAGTATGCACCTAGACTTTCAACTTTTCTGATCAACCTAAAGAAACAAGCAAGTAAGGACAAGAGGGTTTAGGAGAAGAGCCAAACAATCCTTTTTGCAAATAAGAATTAGTCTTATGCTTTTTAAGGAAATTGATTTGGAAAGATTCTGTTTTCTTTCAAACCTTTTTATTTAATATTTCAAAATGGTTCAAAATATTTTCAAGGTAAAAAGACGATTTGAGATTATCAGCTCAAAAGACTTTGAAAAGTTTCAGACATGTGCAACAGTCATCCTCACTGTTACACTGAACAGATGAGGTTACGGTTGCATGGACTGTTGCAATTGTAAATATCATACTCTTCAATCTTTACAATTAGATGACTCTTTTACAACTCGATTTTTCTTGGGCATTCAACACTTCATCAACTCTTGCTTGGAGATTAGTCTTGCTTGGAGATTCAAAATTTCCTGAAAACTTAACTAAGAAGCATACATTAGTTAGGCTTGTCATCATCAACAAACTAGCTCAACAAGTAGACACCCTTCAAAACCCATAGAAATTGATTTGGTCAAAATTCAACTCGAGCCCGATCAAGTCAATCTCAAATTTAATACGAGTCAAACTTAGCTAATTCAAGACGATATCAAGCTCATTAGACAAGACATGTATCGAAAGCCGTTTAAATTAACTATTCACAAATTTTCATTGAAAACGATTATTATCTGTCACAAGTCACAAGCAAAAGACGGATAAGCCCCTCTTATGCAAGTGAGGAGGGCAAATGAATCCTCCCAATTGCCCTCCCAATTGCATATTATAAGAGAGATAATATAAGTTTTCAACTCGTGATTGATAGTACCCGTCTTCAGTGAGACGTGCCGTTAGTTATTATGGTTTACAAGTTACAACTCATCCGGGCATCCATGATCCACGGAGAAATCAGAAACACGTACCTTCCTCCAATGCCCCATTTCTTCATTTTAACAACAATTATACAAATTCAAACAATTTCCCCTTTCAATACCATTCCCAATCCAATTCAATTGAGTTCAATCAAAACTAGTTAATTTCTGAGTTTACAAGTTTGCTAAATTGATCCCTGAATTCATCAATTTAGGGTTATTAAATTTACATCTAAGTTGATCACGGAAAGTAAAAAAAAAAATGAAAGAGGGGAATTTGAAAAAAGTGTGGGAAATTAAAGTGTTAAAAAGAAAGGGTAAACAAGATGAAGCCCGGAAAATGATGGAGCGCATAGCAAAACAAGTGGAACCCATAATGCAAAATCATAATTGGCGCGTTAAAGTCCTCTCTGAAATGTTGTATGTTATTTTCTCCTCTTTCGCCTTTCCGTTGATAATGTATTTTTTCCGTCTTAGTTATTTGTTTACCTATTATTGAGATTAAAAGGTATTCCATAATAATGATTGGGAGTAAGTTGTAAGTACAGTGTATCGATTAAGGTGTTGACAATGTGTTGTTACGCCGTGTGTTTCTGCAAAATGTGACAGCCAGTTGGTTAATAGTAACCACTTTAAAAAAAATGGTCATTTTTTAGTCATAAAATTGATCACTGCCAAAAAATGGTCAAATTATTATGGTCACATGGGACAACGGTCTTATAGTAGCTTTTGCGTGATTCATTATGTAATCCCTCCGTCCCGGTCATTTGTTTACCTTTGCTTTTGGCACAATTATTATGGAAATGGTAGGGGACCATTTGTAGTGTTAGTTGATGGATGACATTTGGACAATAGTCCCATTGGTGATCAAATTACTCATAGATTAGCTTCCTAATACAGAAAGGTAAACAAATGAGTGAAACACCCTAAAATGGAAATGGTAAACAAATGATCGGGACGAAGGGAGTAATATTTACGCACCAATGAAGTCTCGACATAGTTGTAGGGAGCAATTATATGCAAGGATTGTTGTGGCTGCACCTCAAATATGAACATTGCTTGGATTCATGTGGAGAGATGAAGCTCTTTTATTTCAAGGATTTCATCAAGTTATGAATGTTTGCATTAGTCTCCTTGTGATTTTCTATAGAATGCTTGGACTCAAAATTCTATCATAGTGTCATTCTGGTTATACTTTGCCAGCGTCCAAGTGTACGACTATGTAATTATTTGGGTGTTGTTGTCACTGCCTCGTAGCTCTTGTTCCCTTCTCCTATAAGAAATTGATGCCGTGGCCCGTGGGTAAATGTATGTCTTATAAGCTAGCCTTCCATACGCTAAATATATATATATCAAAAATGTGTGAGTGAGTGATATAGTAAATATTATGCTAAAAAGATGAGAGAATAAAGAGATCAAAGGTTTATTTGATTAAAGACTTTTTCTTTGGCACGAGTTTTATGGGAAAGTTTTTGGCATAATAATTACTCGTATATTTTTCGGTCATCACTCATCAGGTGTCCTGGTTAGTTACTATACAAATCTTCTAATCAGCATTAAGAAAAGAGATATAGGGATTACTATTAAAACTCAAGTATCTTCAGTAATGGAAGAGCTTCCTAAAAACTTAGTTTGAAAATGCGCAAGCCGCACCGAGGCGCTAAGGGGCCAAGGCGCCGAGCGCAAGGTGAAGGCGCGCGCCTATTATGATAACAAATTTGTAATTTCCAAATAAAATTTTAGGCAACAATAGCTATTTCAGGAGTTTTCTGGTAGGCTAACATGTCAAGGAGCAAAGTTAGGAATATGTGGAAAAGAAAAGCGAATCTAAAATGCACCAAGGCGTTTTGGCTAGTGCCTCATCCAAGGCGCCCCTTAGGCGATGCCATCAGTTGTCAATTTGTCATTGTTAGTTCTTTCATGTTTTATGCAAAGTAACATTATTTTTGTCCATTCATCGACCTTATAGCGTAACTGTCATTTGATGCTTAGTCACAAATTTTTTCGTGTATAATTTGTACATCTTTTGCTGCTGTAGTGCTGTGTATTGTCCTTGATGATGAACTGCATGCAGTAATGCACTAATTCTTCAGGCGGTGTGTACTTGAGTCTAATACTTGGACTATTAGAGTTTAAGGAATTGGGTGGAGTAAAAGAGTCTTGATTGGCAAAGAGCCTAGCCGCCTACAAGGCTACATGGGAATTCATGTTTCTTCTCTTAAAATGGGTGTTATAAATATCCCCACCATCCCGTTTATATTGTTTTCATGTGACTTTTGCGGTCAAAGGATGTCAACTTTGATTGCTATTTTAAGAAATCAATTGATCACCAAAGTCAATTGAGGACATTATATTAGGGATAGAGAGTTTTTTTGTCCTTGTTCTTGTTTTCGTATTGTGGCCCTGTTTGACCATATTTTTCTTGAGAGGGATAGCATTGAATTAACTCGTGCTTTTTGATTGGTTGCAGTCCTAAGCGGAAACAACTTTTGGGGTTGAATGTTGGTGCAGGGATTGAGGTGAAGTTGCGGCTTCGGAAGCCGAATAATGACATGGAATTCTTACCATTTGATAGAGTTTTAGATACAATGTTACATGAGCTATGTCATAATGCTCATGGTCCTCATAATGCCAGTTTTTATAAACTATGGGATCAACTTAGAAAGGTCTGTAGTAACTTCAAATGTAGGAGTAGATTATTTCGAAGTTTTAATGCAACTTATAAATGTTACTTGTGTGTTATACAGTTACTGTCATATCATTTACTTTGCAGAAATAATGAACCATCATTTTACACAAAGCCGGTCTATTTATTTTGCTTGCCTCTTAGTTTGGCTGTCAATTGCAGGAATGCGAGGAGTTGATGACCAAGGGTATAACTGGAACAGGGGAAGGATTTAATCTGCCTGGAAAACGATTAGGCGGTTCCTCTAGACAGCCGTCTATTTCTTCCCTACGCAAGACATCACTTGCTGCAGCACAGAAACGGCAGAAGCTTAATTCTCTTTTACCAGCTGGACCTTTGCGCCTTGGTGGTGATAAGACCATAATGACCTCATTAAGTCCTGCACAAGCTGCTGCCATGGCAGCCGAAAGGAGACTGCAAGATGAAATCTGGTGTGCATCATCTTTTGCCAGAGTTGATACTGAAGATGAGGGAAATTCTGACGTCTTTGAAACAGTATCATTTGGTGCGCTTAGTATTCCTAGTTCAAGTACCTCTAGTGGGTCATCTCGGAAAATGATTAATACTAGTTATGGTGACAACCTCATAGATTTAACGAGTAATGGAAATTCTACCTCTACCATTATTCATGATACAAGGCTGGGAAAAAGATGCCGTGACTCCTGTTCAAGTTCATCCTATTCACTCAGCAATGATCTTCCCGAATATGATCTTATCAGCCCATCCAAAAATTTATCTACCTCGACTTTAACGAATAATCATACTGCATCAAACAAGAACGGCGAATCTGACTTGTGGACTTGTGAAACGTGCACACTATTGAATCCTGTGAGCGATCTTTCTATTTGCTTATGCTTTTATATTATTGCCATACTCCGTCTGTGTTACTCCCACTTAGATACGTGTCCGATGCGAGTGCTTGTCGGAGTCTCTTAGAAAGTGTTTGACACTAAGAATTTGTAAAACCGCAGTGTTATTTACTCAGATGCCCTTGTGAAAGAACTTTATAGAAAAGATTGGTTTATTGCAGGCATTAGCTCTTGTCTGTGAAGCATGTGAAACCGTGAAGCCAAAGGATGTGTCTGTGAAGTATAAACTGTGGACTTGTAAAATATGTACATTAGAAAACAGCACAATCCTGGAAAAGTGTTCAGCATGCGATCAATGGAGATATACTCGAGGTCCTCCTATTGCGTCTTTAGCACCAAATTTGGGTACTTGACAGGTAACTGACCAAGACTCCAAGTTGTGTGAAGCTAATTTCATTTCTTCCCCGCTCTCCTTTCCCTTTCCCCCATTTTTATTTTTATTTTTCTACAACACGCCCTAAGCCTCTAACACAACATCACTAGAAACGGTATGGAAATGGAAATTTTTAATTCCAGCTGTTGATATTTTGTCAAGCACCACGGGGAAGTGTCAATTGGGAGATCATCCTTCTAAAGATCGAGAATAAAGAGTGATCACCAGTCCTCATGTGGTTACATAAGTTTTGCAGTGTTCTACTTGTTTGCTTCTGTCGATAAAATCGGCTCAGATTGGAGATTAAGGAGTACAGATATAAATGAACACCTACAACCTTAAGGAGTACAGATATGTTGAAGTATGAGACTTTTAGTATGTTCTAGAATATTCTATAAGTGTCTAGAATGTTCTAGAAGTGTCCGGAATATTCTAGAGGTTTCCGGATTATTCTAGAATAGTGTAGAGTTATCTAGATTATACTAGAATACTCTAGAAGGATCTTGAAAGTTCTAGGTATGTCTAGAGAAGTCTAGAACCTTCTAGACATATATCTTGTAGTGATAGGAAACTCTAGAGAGTTCTATGCCTAGGTCATTCTAGAATGTTCTATTCTAGAGAATTCTAGGAATGTAGGAGAAGGAGGAGGAGCACTATAAATAGAGGTCCTCCCCTCCCATTTCCATGAATCTATTTGGTTGAATCCAATCATCCAAGTGTAACCAAAATCCACAAACAAATCAATAAAACAAACAAATTCCTTCAACTAATCTTCAACTAAATAAACTAACAACTAACTTATCTCTACTCTACTTCTCCCTTTACTCCCCCATACACCAACAAGTGGTATCAAGAGCTCTAAAGATCTTAAGGGCAACAAAATAAAACTATGGCTTCCACATCAAACACTTTATCTCCTACTCTTCCAATTTTTGGAGGAGACAATTACGACTATTGGTGCATTAAAAAGGAGCTTTTCTTTAAAGCAAATGCACTATGGGAAGTGGTGGAAAATGGTCCCCAAAAACAACAAGAAGGTGATCAAACCACCGAAGCATCCTTAAATGAAATAAATGAAGATGAATTAAAAGACCCTAAAGCCTTGTTCTTCATCTTTAATGCCGTTTCGGATACCGTTTTTCCACTAATAATGCGGGCATCTACCGCAAAAGAAGCATGGGATTTACTTCAATTATTCCATGGTGGTGAAAGAATAAGAGCTATACGTCAAAAAAAACTTAAGAAAGGGTTTCGAAAATTTGAAGATGGGGGAGAATGAAGACATAAAAGCCTATACTTCAAGAGTAATGGAGATAGTTAATCAAATGAAGATATACGGAGAAGATATTTCAGAAACGAGAATTGTGCAAAAAATTCTCGCAAGTTTGACAAAACAGTTCGACATGATTGTCACTGTTATTGGAGAATCAAGAGATCCATCGAAGCTCACTGTGACGGAGCTAGTTGGATCCTTACACGCCCATGATCAGAAATTCAAGATTCAAGAATCCTCCTCCGACGATGCAATTCGGAAGTTGGAAGATAAGAAGGTAAAACAAAAGAAGACCTTAGTCCCTGAGCATCTCCAAGGTGATGTTGACACGATCAACAATGATCTTCTTACACTTCCATTAACTCCTAATGTGCATTCTCCAACCTCTAATGACAATTCAGAGAATGCTACGGGAGTGCGAGGTAACAAAAATATCTCTGCAAAATGTCCTGTTAATAATCTGAATGAAGAGAAATGCAAGAGATGCTGCCCTGTCATAGAGGAGCCTAGAAAAAATGATGAGGCTTCCAGACATAAGGAGTGGCAAGATGCTATGAAGACGGAAATAAACATGATAAATAAAAACAACACTTGGGAGTTGGTTGATAAGCCAAAAGATCAGAAGATGATTGGTGTAAAATGGTTCTATAGAACCAAGTTGAATCCCGACAGTTCTATCACCAAGTATAAGCCAACATCGGTGGTCGTCAAAAGATACTCGCAACAAGCTGAAATTGGTTATGGCGATACATTTGCTTTGATTGCACGACATGATACTAAATTGAGGAGGAGATTTACGCCGAGCAACTATCATATTTTACTATACAAAAGAAGAAAGAAAAGAAAGAGGAATCCTCAAGTCCAAGATTGGCGTTACACCAAAAGTCTCAAGGAGGAGTGTTGAAGTATGAGACTTTTAGTATGCACTAGAATGTTCTAGAAGTGTCCGGAATATTCTAGAAGTGTTCGGAATATTGTAGAAGTGTCGGGAATATTGTAGAAGTGTCTGGAATATTGTAGAAGTGTCTGGAATATTGTAGAGGTGTACGGATTATTCTAGAATAGTGTAAAATTATCTAGATTGTACTAGAATACTCTAGAAGGGTCATGAATGTTCTAGGTATGTCTAGAGAAGTCTAGAACCTTCTAGAGATATCTTGTAAGTATAGAGGAACTCTAGAAACTTACAAGACTAGGTCACTTTAGAATGTTCTATTCTAGAGAATTCTAGGAATGTAGAAGGAGGAGGAGCACTATAAATAGAGGTCTTCCCTCCCATTTACATGTATCCATTTGGTATCATCCAAGTGTAACCCAAAACACAAACAAATCAATAAAACAAACAAATTCCTTCAACTAATTTTCAACTAAATAAACTAACAACTAACTTATCTCTACTCTACTTCTCCCTTTACTCCCCCATACACCAA
>JAIUZE010018280.1:0-33424 GCA_022085475.1 Heliosperma pusillum
TTCGAGTTATGGCCACTCAAAATTTTTCGGGTAAAAAATATGGATATTTCAGGCAAAATGTCAAACTTGGAGTTATTGTGGAAATTTTCCAATAAGATAATCATGTACTCCGTATATGTTTACCTAGATCGATGAAACTGACACTTCTATGAGAGAAGTGACGCTCATACCCTCTACACTACCTGATGCCATTTACTAATTCCTTTTAATGTTATTATCTGCAGTTTTTATATCAATATATATGCTCTTACTTGAAAGCTTCAACAAATGACATAAAATAACTACATTTTCATATCGACACCATTTGAAACTATTATATATTGTACAAATGGAGACAAATAACCAGCAGTGTGTAAAAAGCCATGTATCAATAATTGTTTTGAATAAGAAAATCGTCTTATATAGTCATTAGATCTTATAGAATCTAAGCTACAACATTTAAATAATTAGTCACTCTGGTTCAAGTGTATATTTATTTAACTTTGATGAGCCTTAGCTTCTCTATAGATTGCCTTGTGTAAGAGGCCAAGGTTTAAAAAAACCAAGCTAAAAGATTGGTGGTACGTCTTGTTAGATTTAATCCGTCTAAAGGCCAATAACTTCATACTAAATTACTCGGTAAATACTAGATGTGAAAGCGTACCCTATTTATGACAAAAGGTTGGGATGAACCGTCTGAAAGGACGGTCTTCGGGATTAGGTCTTCTAGTAGACACACATTTCATAGGGTTCTCTCTACTGATGGAAGGCGAGGAGATTAGGTTATTGTGTGCTACCAGGGACCATAACACAGGGGACTTTATATAGTCTCCTTAGTCCAATACGCTCATCATGCATTAGAAAACCTAATGGGCATCTACACTAGTAGAAAGTCTGGCCCGTACTTTTTAAGACGTATAATAATAAGCCCATATCTTATACACCGTAGTGGATCACTTTATATTTGGGCGTAACTTAATAAATAGCGTATAAATACAATTATAACTGTATTAATAATTTGCCACATATATTATTGTATTAGGCCCATATTTCTTACAATCTCCCACTTGGGCCAAATACATTCATATATTGTGCCACCTGATAATTGTATTTACAATAACCTTATGAGCTCAAAAGTGCTATCAACAAACTAACCGTCTTAAGCAATTCGGTCCATCAATTATACCAACATAGGATCAAAGCGGCCTTTGCTACAGTTTATCGTAGCAGGACCCTCAATGCTCACATATGCTAATATAACCAACGACATGAATCGAGCATGGGAGTGTAGCATGGAAATAGCATCTGAATGTGATCCTTATATGCATATTCCAACTGGTCCACCGTACCTTAGTGAGATCAACCAAAATAATACAGAGTGATAATGGAAACCGAAAACCTTATTTCTGCAGAACTTTAATAACCGTAATCTTTAATGTGTCTAACATGACAAACTCCCACTTAAACTGAATTTCCTTAAAACCGAAACACCCATTTGAGCAATGAGCTCAAGAAAGACCGTGGGTGGTAATTTCTTAATAACCGGATCCGCAAAATGGAGTTTGTATAAACATGTATAATTGACACGTTTTCACTCTGAATTGTTTCTTAAACAATACATCACTTGTAATGTCATTAGAAACTATACTATCACATTTGTCACAAATTACTTAAGTGGTCTTTCAATACCGTACTGAATTTGCAGCCTAGTGACAAATGTTCATAACCAACTAGGAGTCGAATTACTGAATGATCTCAACCTGAATCGATCTCCTATAAGTAATGTTTTGTTCCAAATGTGAATGACAAACAATACGTTTGGCTTCCCTTAGTGGATCCAAGATACTAATCTGTATTGCTTTAATATATGTCAAACTGTAAAATGTATGCAATATCCAAACACATACAAACTAAGTAAATAACACATTACTCACTACAAGAATCAGGTCCAGTACCGACCGTTTTTAGCGGTCGCTAATACTGAAAATCGGTCGGTAATACCACTTACCGACCGTTTTTCCCTCCTTGGCGTCCGAAAAATATCGGTCGGTAAATATGGTCGGTAAATGTTGTATACCGACTGATTTCCCATCGGTCGGTAAAATACCGACCGAACAATCAGTCGGTAGACAAAAAATCCGTCGGTGCTATAACATATTGACTTGGTCAATGTAAAGGCGTATTCGGTCGGTAAATCACCAATCGGTCGGTAATTACCGACCGATGGTCGGTCGGTATAACACCATTTTCGGTCGGTGCCATGTTTCGTCCATAAATAATCAGAAACTTTTTAGACGGCAATCGGTCGGTAAAAGTGTACAGTCGGTCGGTAAATATTATATGTCGGTCGGTAAATCGTCGTGTCGGTCGGTATCCGATGTGAACGATTTGGGTAATTTTGCTTCTTATTTTCCCCCATTTGCTATATTTCCTGCAAATTTTTTAAAATATATACAAATGCGTTCGTACACAATTTTTTGAAACTAGAAACCGTCTTTCAAATTAGAAACTACTTAAGTTTACATTACAAGTCTTACAACTACTAAAGTTTACATTACAAACTACTAAAGTTTACATTAACTAGCATAACCATGTCTTATACAACAAACTACTAAAGTTTACATTACAATTAACCATGTCTTACACAACCAAGTACCTTACACTTGAAAACCACTTCCGCCTCCACCGGGGTTATCGTTATTTGGGTTAGTCGGTAAATCAAATATGTTATTGTTGCATCGGTATTGGGTTTGGGATTCAAGCAGTTTGGCTAAGGCCTCAATTTGGCGCCTTGTTTCTTCCCGTTCACGCATAGTAGCGGCTTGACTTGCCGTGATTTGCTGCCTTAGTTCTTCTTGATTTTTCACGTAAAGTTCATCCCTTTGTTGCATCTCCTCTCTATACTTCCTAAACTCTTCGACTTCCCTCTCACGTGCTTGAATTGATTGAGTTAGAACACCCGGGATATATTGTTGGGAGGCGGAAGATTTACCTGTCGACGATGATGACGCCGGGGGAGTGTAATATAGTGAGGCGGCGGTCCCTAAACCAAAGACTTGGCCCTTCTTGTATCCATCCACCGAATCGTACCAAACCTTGTTAACGTCAATCGGAAGTCCTTGCTCCGTAAGCTCGGCTATCATCCTTTGAAAATTTTGCTACATTGTCAAAAAGAAAGTTGTAAATAACTCATCTATCGTCCTTAGAAAATAAAAAAGCGTCTATCGGAAGTCCTAACACAAATGTAAAAATGAAATTTCGAAGGTAGTAATACTTACATATCTAGCTCGGGCAGTTGGATGACTCCATTGCTCCTCACCATCAACCATTCTCATATGGCTATCAAGAAATAGCTCCACTGCATTAGGGGCTACACCCCCCTTATCTTGCGCCTTTAATAAAACCAAATCAAACATTAACTAATTATAATGTACTAACTTTATACTAACATTACACTAACAAAGTAAATTATCAACTTCAAATACTTAAATAAGTTCAAATTATTTACCATCTTAGCAGCATGTTTAACAGCTTTGATTGACCCGTAGTGATGTGTAGTAGGGCCATCTTCGCCGCCTTTCTTGTTGATGGAAGCTTGTTTCGATCTCTTGATAAACGCCTTATTCTTCCGCTTTTCGATTAATTCTTTGAAAACATTAGGAAGCATCCAACCCGGGCCAACCGGATTCTTACCTTTTATCATCTGGCCGGCATCATACATGGCGTCTTTTAAACGCTTTCTACACGTCTCATTGTATTGCTTCCTACACTCATCCTCATGCTTAGGATCCCAATTGCACATTGTCTACACATAAAAACAACAACACTTATAAAAACAAACACACATATAAATTAATAAAGTAAAAGTTTATATATATAAATACCCGAAAATTAGCAAACCACGCATCCCTTTTACTTTTTGGAGCCTGTTTCCAGCTCAAGTAAGGGACATCGTAATTGTTTTTGAAAGACCGGCTAACTCTTCGGACCACTTGGCTATCGTCAAACCTATATCAATATTTATATTAGTAACATGATATGTAACATGTTTATACGTGTAATTTATTAGAATAGAATTATAAATAAGAAATTGTACCATAATAATCCCGGCTCTATATCAATAGGTAACTCTTTTGATGTCGCAGGGGTTGTACTTTCGTTTGATGTCTGCCCCTGCTCATTGTTGTTCTCTTCGTCGCCCGTCTCCCCCTCTTCTATCACCGGGTCCCTAAATACTATACCTTGTTCTCGTGGTCGTCCTCGTTCTCGTCCTCGTCCTCGTCCCCGTCCCCGTCCATGATCTCCTGACATCTTAAACAAAACTAAATATACACAAGTTAATGTTAGCAATTAAACATTGTTGTCAAATAAACAAAGGAGTTTGATAATTGATGACACATAAAACATTACTAATTATAATGTACTTATTACATAACATATACTAATTATATGTACTTACATAACACAACTAGTCTTTTACTCATCGTCATCTTCATCTTCATCGTCATCTTCATCTTCATCCTCCTCCTCCTCCTCCTCCTCCTCCTCCTCCTCCTCCTCCTTCTTCTCTCCTCATCTTCATCTTCATCCTCATCTTCATCATCATTTATAAAATCAACTTCATATAAGTCTTCATTTCCTCTTCCAAATCTACGAACCTCCACCACCTCATCTTCTTCCTCATCATCTCCTTCAATAAAACCTTGTAAGACTTCATCTTCCACAATGGAAGATAAATTAAGAGGTGTCGTCATTTCTTCTTGAAATACGGTTGTGTCAACCGGTGCATCAAATTGTGATCTCGCTTTACTTTTAAACACCGCCCACCAATTATCTCTATCTTTCTTTGTGCTTGGATAAGAAGTGTAATAAACTTGATTAACTTGATGTGCGAGCACAAAAGGGTCGTATTTTAAATACTTTCTCTTATGATTTACTTCAACAAGTTTATACGTTTCATGTACAATTGTGCCGATTGAAGAATTATCCATCCAACAACATTTAAACAAGATTGCATTATACGCCATTTTGTCACCACAATACCTCAACTCAATAATCTCTTCTAGGGTACCATAATAGTCATCTCCACCAACACCGTTAACACAAACACCATAATTCATACTTGCTTTATTTTTCCCATATTTCATTGTGTGAAAATTAAAGCCATTTATCGAATATTTCTGCCAAGATTGTACTTCTTTACAAGGACCCCTTGACATGGCCACCAACAAATCATCCTTGATATCTTCTTGAAGTACCTAGTTTAAAATTAGTCTTATTAACTACCCATATATATTGACTTAAGGTTATGTTGTATATATATTTGTTTAATGTTTGTAAATGAAACTTACATGTTCTTTAAACCAATTTGGGTATAGCTTTTCGTATGAAGTCCAAACCTCATCTATATCAATATTTGGATGTTGCTCACGGATGAAAGCTTCGAATAACCTATCATTTAACAATTGTTATTATAATATGAATAATCTACCACTTTAATTATTTTATTGCCAAAGTGTAAAAAACTCACATACCTCTCATATTTTTCTAATCGTTCACAATTCGATAAGGCGTAAAGATGAGCACGTTCATATTCATCTCCATCCAAATATCTTATTTTTCCTTTTGTCAATGGTTGAGCTCCATGTTTTTGGAATAGCTCAGGTAAGGAAGACTCCGTTTCATCTTTTGTTCCAAAATCTAAATCCTTACCCTTTGTGTCTATATGGTCTTCAAAATATTGGGAACAAAAATTTGATATTTCTTCCACTAAGAAAGCGTTGCAGATAGACCCTTCGACTCTTGCTTTATTACCAACTTTTTGTTTCAAGTGATTTAAAAACCTACATTGTATAATAATGTTAGTTGAATATTCAAAATATTTTATTTAATTTTTTATTACATTTGAATAAGTACGTATGTAATTTACCTCTCAAAAGGATACATCCACCTATATTGTACTGGCCCTCCAACCCTTGCTTCATAAGGCAAATGTATAGGTAAGTGTTCCATTGAGTTGAAAAATGATGGCGGAAATACTTTCTCCAACTTGCAAAGTATTTCGGCAATGTTGCTCTCTAGATTTTCAATGTTTTCAAGTTTGAGGGTCGGGGCACACAAATCACGAAAGAATAGACTTATTTCAGTTATTGCACTCCACACATCTTTCGGCAATAAGTGCTTCAAAGCCACAGGTAGTAATCTTTCCATGAAAACGTGACAATCATGACTCTTCAACCCATGAAGGATATGATCATGTCGATCAACACACCTACTCAAGTCGGATGCATACCCATCTGGAAACCTCAAGTTACAAATCCACTCACATAACACTTTTTTTTGAGCCTTATCAAGTGCAAATGGGGCTTTTGGCTTAACTCCATTTTCCTTAATGTGTAAGTGTGGTCTTTTGCATAATAGTTTAACGTCTTCCCTTGATTTTTCATTGTCGCAAGTTTTATTCTTATTATTCATGACCGTATGAATCAATTGCTCAAAGAAGTTCTTTTCAATATGCATAACATCCAAATTGTGTCGTATTAACAAATGTTTCCAATAAGGCAAATCCCAGAATATACTTCTCTTAGACCAACCTAATTTATTGGCTTTAAACTTGTTCAATTCACTCTTTGTGATCAATACTTGTAGGATAATCACGAATCTTCTCCCAAATTTCAAAACCGTCTAGGAATAGAGGAGGGGTGTCATTTTTTTGTAATATATTCTTGAGAAATGAGGTTTTGTTATACCGAAATCCGTGGTTAGGCGATAAGAATTGTCGGTGACAATCAAACCAAGACACCTTATGACCCATAGGAAGATAAAATGCCTTTGATTCTTCCATACAATAAGGACATGCAAGGAAGCCGGCCGTGGCCCAACCGGAAAGCATGCCGTAAGCTGGAAAGTCATTGATTGTCCATAAAAGAGCGGCTTTGAGTTGAAAATTTTGTTTCTTGGACACATCGAAAGCGGGTACACCAACCTCCCACAACTCTTTCAACTCTTCGATAAGAGGTTGTAAGAAGACATCTATGTGACTTTTAGGATTATCCGGCCCCGGAACAATCAATGAAAGGAACATGAATGGTTTTTTCATGCACAACCATGGTGGTAGATTGTAAGGAGTGAGAATTACAGGCCAACATGAATACTTTTTCCCAAATTGGCCGTACGGTGTAAAACCATCTGTGCACAACCCAAGTCTGACATTTCGAGGCTCACTAGCAAATTCCGGGAACATTTTGTCCAAATGCTTCCAAGCCTCACTATCGCTTGGGTGGGCAAATGTCCCTTGTACACGAGGGTTTTCTTCATGCCATCTCATAGCCTCCGCAATATTTCTAGTAGCATAAAGCCGTTGTAATCTTGGACCTATAGGAAGGTAGAATAGGACTTTTTCAGGTATTTTCCTCCCACTTGATGGTGTTGGCTTGTACCTATCTTTGCCACATTTCTTACATTTATCAAGCGACACATCTTCTTTCCAAAAGAGCATACACCCGTCCTTACAACAATGAATTTTTTGATAGGGTAGTTGAAGAGCTTTGAGCAATTTTTTGGTGTTATAATAGGTGCGGGTCATCACATTTCCCCGAGGTATAACATCCTCAATCAAGGAAGCAATCTTATCTACACATTTGTGCGATAAGTTGTGCTCACATTTTATGTTAACAACCCTTGCAGCTGCTTGTAACACCGACACATCGCTCCCCTCATATAAAGGTCTCTCCGCCGCATCTAACATATCAAAAAAACTCTTCAACTGAGGGTGTGGAGTTTCCTCTTCACCGATAGGGGGTGTCTCCATATGTTCTAATGCACGGTCACCTAAGGCATCTATTACCATCTCTCGATATGGTCCTCTTATGGGAGATTGAGTAGTGTTTGGTACATTGTTTGGTATTTTCAAGGAGTAAGGCTCACCATGACACACCCAATCATAATAATTTCCCGTAAAACCTTTACTAATAAGGTGTTCTTGTACGACGAATTCACTCAAGTATTTCAAATTTTTGCACTTTACACATGGACATCTAATTAATTGTGAATTCCTAAATTCATCTCGGCTTTTAACATATTCAAGAAAACTGTTCACCCCACATACAAACTCATACTTAACCATCTTCCTAGCATCAACCCTTTCATACATCCATTCTCGTTCAACCCTCTTCATTACAAATCTATATAAATACATAAATATAACATAATTAGGCAATCCAACAACTAATTGAGACAATCTACATTCTTACTAAATAGGCAATCTAAATACTAATTCGTATTACGAATTTTAACCAACTAATCAAATTATACTACCAACATAAAATTTCTAACTACAAAAATTTAACCAACATTCAATTTCACAACCAAAGTCCAACATATATCTACTACTAACAACATATCTACTACTAACCACATATTTCTACTACTAACATCTTAAACATACTATCAATTACATATACTAACATAATCAAATAATTGCAAATTTACTACACAAATATACACATATATCATATACCCAACTTCAACATCTAATCAAATTAAAAAAACCTCAACTTAACCTAACCTTATCCTAACTTAAACAACTCTAAATTACATCCAAATAACAACAAATAAACAAATCCTAACATAAAATTAAGGGTAAAAACAAACATAAACACAAGAATTAAGATAAAAACATACCTTTATCAAATTACTAACCTCTTGAACATACTAACAATTATATATACTAACATAATCAAATTTCAATCAATACCAAAATAGTTTTTCAAATTTACTAAACAAATATACACTACATCATATACCCATCTTCAACATCTAATCAAATTATAAAAAAACCCCCAATTTCACTACCCTTAACCCTAACTTGAAAAATTCTAAAATTACAATCAATTAACAACAACTAATAAATCCTAACATAAAATTATGGGTAAAAAACATATATAAACACTAAACCAACAACATAAAACACAAAAATTAATAATAAATCATACCTTAATCAAGTAACAAGAGGAGAGAGAAGGGTCGTTGAAGGTTGGTGTCAAGTCTGGAACGGCGGATGGGGTTAGGGGAGGGTCGTCACCGGCGGGCGGTGGAGCGGCTGTGGACCGGCGGGAGGTGGTAGTGGTGAAGGGTAGGCGTCGGTTTTGGGGTATTTGCTTAGAGAGTGATGAGTGAATATACATAATGAGGGACTTTGGTCGGGCTTTTTTTTTTATGTCTGTGAGTTTACCGACCGACTATCAAATCGGTCGGTAATATTAGATAGTCGGTCGGTAAATTTATGACCACCGACCGAATTTAATTAAACACCGACCGTTTCAAAGTCGGACGGTAAAATTACCGACCGAATACGATTTGCCGACTACTTTCGGTCGCTATTTAATTTTAGCGACCGTTTTTAGAAGCGGTCGGAATATTCGGTCGGCGGAACAGCTGATTCTTGTAGTGACTTAAACACGTGAAATAAAATCTGAAACACGTGAATTTAAGCATTATTGTATATGATGAATATTTTCTCTAGAGCATTAATGAGACAAAAATTGTCTCATTTACTGAAAGGGTATTAACAATAAATATTTACTAACTCCCACTGAATCTTGAGTGTATACAATCATCAACCGCATTCATCAAATATCAAATAAGATGACAGCCTGACAGATTTGTATTCTTTATGACAGAAAACCTTACTTGAGCTTTATTGGATGAATTACCTTAATTTGCAAAACATTTACTTTGAATATATTGAATCAAAGTTTTTTGTTACTGCACTGAATAGTTTCATCAATGTCACCATTGAGAAACAAATCTTTAACATTCATCCAATGTAACTGTAAAACCGAATATGCCAAAATATCCTTATAATCATTGCTGACAAGATGAAATATATAGTTACATTACCTTTTGAACCCTTCTTGGTAACAAGTAAATACTTGAAACAAATATATTTCACAACTTTAGGTAATGGAACAAGGTCACAAATATCATCGTCCTTTAAATGACTCATTTTCTTTATGGCATCAATCCACTATATGAGTTAGGACCTTCAATGGTTTTGGCATAAGCTGATTGAATCAACTTCTCTCATTCCATTATCTAACTCTTATTGCAACTTGTTAATCCGTCATTACATTATTCTCCATTTTAACCATATAGGAAAACAATGTAATTAATGTAGTTGCATTTATCCTTATTAAGTGGATCTTCTAAAGAATTAGTTCTTGAGATATTTGAGTTTGTTTTACCGAATTGATCTTACGATCCTGTATGAGGAGACTCAAAACAATATCAATTACCTTTTCTCCCACTGAAACTCAATATCCTCAATGAACCCCTAAATTTCCGTCTTAAATTCCTTGATTGTGGGATCATTACATTATTACCCTTAAAATTTAAGTATATTCCAACAAAGTAGTCATTGATTGTCCTTAAGTCAGACTATTAACCTTATGGCTTTTAAACCTCAACCTTAATTAGTTGGACATACCAGATGTGTAAATCATTTACACTGTCATAAAATAGTCAATGCTATTGTTAGAACTTTATCCAAAATAGCTGCAATCTTAAGAACTTATTACTAGAGTCAAGGAAAAGAGTACGAATAATCACACTCCTTACCAAGCCTTAGGGTCTTTCTTGCATACATATTACATCATTCATAATAAGAATCCTCATATGGTGTAATACTATCAAATACAAGATCGAGCCCTCTTGAGATTCTTTAAATTACCCTTGATGTTGTTATACGTAATAGTCATTTTGCTAAAGCATTTATTTACACTTATGATCAAACATGACATAATCAATCCTTTAATGAGAAGTATATCTCAGTCAAATATACACTGAAAACGTCAAGAACTTAAAACTTCTCACAAATGAGATTTAGATATCCATGCTTAAGTTTTGTCTACACATTAACATAACGATTTAACCATTAATACTTATAGTATAAGATGGTTCACCTGCCTGTATATGGTAATGATAAGACACTTGAAATTCTTTTGATATCTAATCTCCCTTTTATTTGTCTTTGTCCCCTTAAATATGAAAATCCAAAGTAAAGGGGTCAACAATTTCATTTTGACACAAAACTTTAACTTTTCTTTTAATGTGTCATACCGAAAAGAAATTGTCGCTTCTGAATTATTTATTTATATCCACAGAACTTTAATGCAAGTTTACATAAAAGATAATTAGATCAAACTATATTAAGCTGTCAAAAATAATGGATTCAACATTATTTGAATTTGGAAAACTCATATTAATTATTTCTCAATGCACAAAGCACCAAATTTGCACATGCGAAAAATAACCGTATTCACCAAAGGTGATACTAAAACTCTTTTCCAAATTCAAATATAGCAACAAGTCATTAATGACAACCAAAATAGTTGACTATCTCAAACTAAGATGATAACATGCCCCACATAGATGCATCTTTCATCATCACTTAGCTTGTCTCATCTTAATTATACTTGCAACAATATTTTGATATGAGTGAAAAAACCAGATACACCCACCTAGCATGCTTGGATATAAAAAATTAACCTTAGACAAACTCAAAATGAGAAGTGTACCCTTACCGACACGCGAGGCATTGAAACTGGTGCTAGATTTCCTTAGGTGTCAAAACTCTTAACAAACTAACGACTAAAAGTCTAACCTTATGTTACTTGTTATTTCTTTGAGTTTGACTTTTGCAGCTTCTTAATTAACTGAATTAACTTAAATAATGCCCTTAAATATTTCCTTAATGTCACCTTAGATAATCACTAAACATGCATTTTGAATGTGCTACTCCACAAATCACGTGAGTCCACACGATACTTGCTTTAATCCTTATGAGTAACAGTTATACATTCTCAAGACAATGTTAAGATTATCCCGACCTGAAATAAATATTTACATTTCCTTACCATTCATTTAATAAATGGTTTCATCCGAATTGAGAATGTAACTGAATATGACAGATATAATAACCATAAATGTCAAACTTGAATGAACAAAACAATATCCTTATATTTGAATAAATTCAAACAATTAAAGTGTCTTTGCAAAACTATTCTTTAGTCGTTAGACATAAATAATAACTATGCATTGACACTACTCTTAAAAATGTAATCAAATATTGACGATAAACTCACGTCGAATACTAAGCCTTCCTTTGGGCCGACTTAATATACACATGAAAATACCGAATAATCGTCACATATTTATTACCCAACGTGTATATGCAATTCGGCCAAATAATGGTCTTCCTTTGGGCTGACCATCATTCGCATGAACTACACACACTAAACCAAAAGTTGAATTTATTCATCATAAAAACTTGATGGGCATAATCCTTATGAGTGTCATGAATAAAATGTCACTCCCTTAACTTAATTTTCATATTCAAATATTGACATCCCCATCATCACAAGATACCTAGCACAACATCTAACCTCATCTTTGGACAAGAACTAGACTTGTAAGTGGTATTCTTGGCGTAGTAATAAAATATTAACAGTAAAATCATGTCAAATGTCAAGCCTTCCTTTGGGCCGACTTGACACTCACACGAAAAATCCGAATAACCGTTACATAATTATTACCACAAGTGTAACTGAATCTCTGCCAAGTAATGGTTTTCCTTTGGGCCGGCCACTACCCGCATGAAATCCAATCACACACAACGTCTTAGTATTTTAAATTATTCAATCTACACAATAGAGGTCACTTTGGCGACTTACTGTTTCAATCAAATAACCCGTAATAATAGACATCTCATAAAATTGAATAGCCAATATAAGTGAACTTGAAAATTAGTCCTTAAATAACAAGTAACTTAAATAAATGATATAACCCAATCGCTGAAAAGCTCCCTTAAACATTAACCAGGATATAAGACATTCAATCAACTTTTATCAAACAAATATTAGATGGCTTTAACTTTTCACCTTAGTTCATCAACTCAAGGCCGAATCATTATCAGCCTTATCTCAAACTATCATGTTAAAGAAGCCCAAAATTCTAAAGAAAACAAATTCATAATATGCACAATTAACCCAATACCATAATCATTGGCTCCAAAATCAAATCCCTTATGGACACGCTAAAACATGGAACAAATCTCAACCAAAAATTACCAAAAGGTGGCCCTTTATAAGAGTAAATTAATTATAACTCCCTTGTATGTTTCACTTTTCTAAAATTACTCCCTTATAAGTTGTTTTTAATAAATTACTCCCAGAGTTTTAACTCCGGCCATATCTTGCTACCTTTTGTGTTTTCAGGCAGAAAAAACGAGAAATGGACATAAATGCCCTTCATTTAACTTATGATGCCCTTTATCACTCTTTCCTCACATTACTCTTTCATTTACACTCTTTCCTCACATTCATTTTCATTTACTCTCATTTTACTGAAAATCCCAAAATCAAAACCTAATTCCTAACCCAAAATCAATCTTCTTCACCTTAATATCCCATAAATTTGTAACCCTAATTTTACAAGGCGATCAGTATAGATGCAAGCTACCACAATTGAATCGCGCAGTAAAATTGTAAGTTCATTGTTAACCCTAATTTTGTTCGAATTTTACTTTCTACTTGGTTATTATTAATTATGTAAATTTTTCTAGTTGATTAATGATTATGTGATGTTCTAGTGATAGATATTTCATTTTCCCCCAAAGTAAACCATGTTAGTTTAATTTAAGCATATTTGATTTAATCCTGTTGTCTTTTCTTACTAATTTTGTAGGATACTTGTTCAACTATTAAACCAGTTAATGTCAATTTAATGGTCTTCTATAAAGGGGAGTTTGAAACAATTGAAGGTCACACTAGGTATAAGGGTGGAGAAGATGAAGAAGATGGTCTTCTATAAAGAGGAGTTTGAAACAATGGAGTAAAATTTTGATGAAGAAGATGAAGATAGAGTGAAATGATAACAAATGATGAAGATGGAGAGAAGGAAGGTCATATAACATAAAGTAAAGGGCATTTTCGTCATGAAATTAGAGAAATGGAGGGAAAATTCAAATATTGACGGATTTGCTCACCAGAATTGGGAAATGGTAGCAAGATATGGCCGGAGTTAAAACTCTGGGAGTAATTTATTAAAAACAACTTATAAGGGAGTAATTTTAGAAAAGTGTAACATACAAGGGAGTTATAATTAATTTACTCCCTTTATAATGAAAACTTATCCCTATTATGCAAAGCTAAACAAAAAACCGAAACCCTAAACTAGAACAATGATTTGGTGATCTAATAAAAGTTCACTTGGTATGCCAAACATCCATATTCTAACATAATCATTCCACAAACCTAATAGTTGACGCACAATTCATCATGCAACTTCTTATACATGCAAATTTGACAGGGGTAGCATAAGTTCTAATGAGAAGTACTAGCAAAAACCTCAAGTGCGCTTTTCATGATGAACCACACACGACCACAAGCCCAACTATACGAGACAAAATCCAATCGGCTATACGGACAATCAATTTCACTGATATTATTGACATAACCAGCCGTTACCAACAATTCCCAAAATTCTCATGATGAAAATTACCAGAAATCAAGAATGAATTTTGCAAATCGAATTAGTGGTTTAAAGAAAAAATCTATGGCACGTCCCATGACACTTTTCATGAATCAACATGGATATACACTAAGATGATAAATCACTCAGGCATATCGAAAAGCAAAGGGTTCACGGAGTTCTACTCAATCCGAAATAATATAATATGAAGGTGGCTCTCTTATTAGATTTAATCCGATTAAAGGCCAATAACTTCATACTAAATTACTCGGTAAATACTAGATGCGGAAGCGTACCTTATTTATGACAAAAGGTTGGGATGAACCGTCTGAAAGGACGGTCTTCGGGATTAGGTCATCTAGTATACACACATACCATAGGGTTCTCTCTACTAATGGGAGGCGAGGAGATTAGGTTATTGTGTGCTACCAGGGACCATAACCCAGGTGACTTTATATAGTCTCCTTAGTCCAATGCGCCCATCATGCATTAGAAAACCTAATGGGTATCTACACTAGTAGAAAGTCTGGCCCATACTTTTTAAGACGTATAGTAATAAGCTCATATCTTATACACCGTAGTGGATCACTTTCTATTTGGGCGTAACTTAATAAATAGCGTATAAATACAATTATAACTGTATTAATAATTTGCCACATATATTATTGTATTAGGCCCATATTTCTTACACGTCTCTCTTGAGACTAACATTCTTTACCATGTTTTGTACTTCCGCGAGTACCGATTACGGTCTTATGCGAGTACGAAGTAATTTGGAAAATGAATTACTTTTAGGGAAAAATTTTACATGGTACCTTTTAATTTCGTCAGATTTTTCAAGTACTCGTACTTTTAAAAATCTTTCCATGGTACCCTTGAAATTCCGTTCTAACGCGGCGATTGTTAAAGGGACATCAAATTTTGGCAATAATTAGTCATGGATTAACTTTTGTAGAGAAAATCAAATTAATATACATCATTTCTTGAAAAAATAACAAAAAGTTTGGACATTTCTCACTGTTGAGTTTTTGGATCTAATACTTAGAGGGGGAAGGGGTTAATTAAGTATCTTTTAAAAGTTTAAACATACAACTCGTAACTTATGGATTCTAAATAAGCACTCAGGCAGATTAAACAGTTCAACGAACTATTTAAACGTACAGTGGATATTCTGCAGTACTGATTCGAACATATTTGTGAACGAATCGAAATGCAGAAAAAACAAAATAACGATAAAACATCAATAAGAACGCATCGATTTTTAAGTGGTTCGACCTACTCTATAAAGGTCTACGTCCATTATCTCTCTTATTAATATCTTCCTTATAAATCAACGCGATTACAAAGAAGACCACCACAATCAACCCGATTGTGTGACTCGACTACAACCTCGTACCCCAATAAATCTCTCACTCAGAAATTTGAAAATTATAACTTTTATTGTCTCCTTATATGGTTCACAAGTTAAAAAAATGGAGAACAATATTTGCCTGGAGATTAAAATGAATAAGTACTTGAAAACAATTCAATCTACGCACAACCTTTTTTTAAAAGTGAAAATAATTTTTTAAAACAATTTTCTCAATTATAATCTGCATATACGTTTCAAGTGTATGCTCTTAAAAGGTTAATTATTTCTGAAAAATCTCAGGCATATATTGAAGAGAATGTCAAGCAATGGACTCTCCAAAAATAAAAGAAAAATAAAATATTCAAAAGAGATGTCAATATTTTTTTATCCTTATATTATCTTAAACTCCTTTTAAAATAATAACTTATTCTAATAAGATATTCTTCTTGTTGCTCAATTATATCTTACAAAAGATACTACAGAATATCAATCAGAATAAGTCGTTCAAAATTGGTTAAATTAGAAAAGGATCTTTGTGTGAAAATCCCGAAAACAATTTCATTGTGCCTTGTGAACTTGCTCTGAATTGAATAGTCACCGATAACTGTTTAATTCAGATGAATCAAGCAGACCTTAAACTTTTCACCTTTACATTTAGCTAAACATCAATGAAGGACATGATCGATGCTTCAAGCTTCTTCCAAGTCAAATGGCAATCCTTGCAAGACTGTTACAACTCATATCTAGCCAACACACATTAAACAAGGAGTAAAAAAAACATATTAATGACTTGTCATCATCAACAAATGTGGTTCAACAAATTCCCCCTTTGATGTCAGGAGAACGTGGACGGGGATGAAGACGAGGACAAGGACGGGGACGAGGACGAGATCAAGAAATAGTATTTAGGGACCCAGTGATAGAAGAGGGGGAGATGAGCGACGAAGAGAACAACAATGACATGGAGATGACAAGCCAAAGTCCAATCCCTACGACAACAAAAGAGTTACCAATTGATATAGAGCCGGGAATATTATGGTACAATTTCTTATTTAAAATCTCTGTTCTAATAAATTTAACTTAAAACATGTTCCATATCATTTTCTAATATAAAGATTGATTTAGGTTTGGCGATAGCCAAGTGGTCCGAAGAGTTAGCAGCTCTTTCAAAAACAACTACGGTCTCCCTTACTTGAACTGGAAAGAGACTCCACAAAGTAAAAGGGATGCGTGGTTTGATAATTTTCGGGTATTTAATTTAACTTTTACTTTGTTAATTATATGATAAGATTATTTTATAAGTGTTGTTGTTTTTATGTGTAGACATTGTGCAATTGGGATCCTAAGTATGAGGATGAGTGTAGGAAGCAATACAATGAGGCGTGTAGAAAGGGTTTAAAAGACGTCATGTATGATGCCGGGTAGATGATAAAAGGTAAGAATCCAAGTGGCCCGAGTTGGATGCATCCTAATGTTTTAAAAGCATCAATTGAGAAGCGGAAGAATAAGGCGTTTTTCAAGAGATCGAAACAAGCTTCCATCAACAAGAAAGGCGGCGAAGATGGCCCTACTATACATCACTAAGGGTCAATCAAAGCTTTAAAACATGCGGCTAAGATGGTAAATAAGTTAAGATTTGAAGTATTTCAATTTGATAATTTACTTTGTTAGTTTTGACATATTAACTACTATAATGTTAGTATTTACAATTTGAAGTTAATGTTTGATTTGTTTTTATAAAAGGCAAAAGAGAAGGGGGTATAGCCCGTAATGCAGTGGAGCTCTATCTTGATAGCCATAGGAAAGTGGTTAATGGTGAGGAGCAATGGAGTCATCCAACTGCCCGAGCGAGATATGTATGTATTACTACATTCAAAATTTCAAGTGTATTCAAAATACTTATGTTATTATTTATAACTTTCTTTTTTGACAATGTAGGAAAATTATGTGAGGATGACAAAGGACCTTAAAGCGCAAGGACTTCCGGTAGACGCTAACAAGGTTTGGTTCGATTCGGTGGATGGATACAAGAAGGGCCACGTCTTTGGGTTAGGAACCGCTGCCTCACTATATTACACTCCCCCGGCCTCATCATCGTCGAGAGGTAGTTCTTCCGCCTCCCAACCATATATCCCTGGTGTTCTAAGTCAAAAAATGGAAGCATGTGAGAGGGAAGCCGATGAGTTTAGGAAGAATAGGGAGGAGGTGCAACAAAGGGAAGAAAAAACTCGCAATAGGGAAGAACTTTACATGAAAAATCAAGAAGATCTAAGGCAAAAAATCACGGCAAGTCAAGCCGCTAGTACGCGTGAACGAGAAGCAACAAGGCGCCAAATTGAGGCCTTAACCGAATTATTTGAATCCCAAACCCAATACCGATGCAACAATAACCCATGGGAATTGCCTTATAACCCGAATAACGATAACTTCGGTGGAGGCGGAAAATGGTTTTCAAGTGTAAACTTTGGTAGTTGGTTGTATAAGACATGGTTACTTGTTGTGTAAACTTTGGTGTGAATTATGGTTGTATAAGACATGTTGGTAGTTGATTGTCTAAGACATGGTTGTAAGATTTCGTTAACATTTTTCTAATTTGAAATACGGTTTCTGGTTACAAAAACTTGTGTCCGAATGCATTTGTATATATTTTGAAGTTTCTGCAGGAAATATAGCAAATGGGGGAGCAATAGATGCAAAAACTAACCAAATCGTGTATATTATGTACGGACCGAAGGCCGCCATTACCGACCGATGGTTTGATAATTACCGACCGACGCTCAATATTACCGACCGCCTGCCGACCAAAAACCCCCTTTAAATTGAATGGTGCACATTTGGCACCGACCGATTGAGCTCCATACCGATCGACGGTCGGTCGGTAATTACCGGCCGATATGGTGATTACCGACCGATTTCTTGGTCATATTGCCAAGTCAACTGTGATTTGGCACCGACCGAATAGTTTTTTACCGACTAAATGGTCGGTCGCTAACTTGCCGACCGAAATTACGTCGGTCGGTAATATGTCTTTACCGACGGAATTTATCCTGACGCTAACGAAGAAAAAGCAGTCGGTAAGCTGTTTTACCGACCGATATTTACATTTAACGACTGCTTGAAACGGTCGGTATCAGACCTGATTCTTGTATTGTCTCCCTGAACTTGAGATCGCTTCTTTGAGAACAATTTAGTGGACTGTTTGACACGCTTCTAGTTTTACTCATCAAGTTCTCGTAGGCTCTCTTGTTCTTCTTCTTCATCTGCACACATGCTTAATAATGTTAGATATATCTTTATAACCAAGATGAAGAATACAGCATGCTTAATGATGTTAGATATATCTTTATAACCAAGATGAAGAATACAACATAATAGGTAGTAAACCAAGAGCTTAAGAATATACATACCAACTACCCTCTTACACTTTCCATGATATTTGTTTAACATTAAAATTAAAAGTTGAGAATTTCTTACCATCCTTTCTTGAAGAGTGAATAACCTTGAAACACCTTACCAATTCATGTATCACACCTCCACTCTTTAGCCACCTTGAGCAACGAAAGTTATTTTGATCAACGCGTGTTCCTCCATTTCACTTTTGCCTGCAAAAAAAATTATACTTTGGACTTGGGTACCCAAATTAACTTGGGTCCCTTTTGGTTCGTCACTTGTGCTAGTAAGTCCTTTCGAATCCACATTTTTTTTCAATCTTACAATTTTGTTCCAAGCAACCTAACCGCTTCTTACAAGCATTAAATATGTGTCATGTTTTCCCACAAAATTTGCATAACATGTATTCAGGTAGGCCAACATATTTACGCATGCAAAAGTCTCGTTCATAGGGTTCACGTTTTTTTGAAAAAAGCAGTACCAGAGTTTAGCAGATTTAAACAATCAGGAGGAGTGTTCAATTTCTGTTCAGGAACCTAAACAGTAAGATATTGAGAACCATTTTGTTTAGGGTTAGAGCAAGACTCATATCCTAATCCAAGCTTATTTGAATTACTAGATTGACTAACCAAAAAGTCAAGGACAGTATTATTCCCTTCCCATTTAGCAGTAACATTTCGAGCATTACTTAGGTCAGTTTCAAGATTTTCCATTTTCCGAAGTAATTTTATGTTCTTATCAACAAGAATATCATAGTCAACATTTAGTCTATCAAATCTAGCATGGATATCATAATAAGTATTTGAACTTTTAGCATGAATACATTTTATTTCGTTCAATTCCTTATTTAAAACATGAATCTTGCTAACAAGTGACTCGTTTTCAGCAATAAGTTCAGAATGAACAGTTTGGTCGACTGTTCGATTTGTCATGTTCTTCTGATCACGCTTTAAATGAATATTCTCCTCCGCTATACTTTCTATTTCAAATTCCATTGCATCAAAACGCTTATTTTGTTCATAACTAGTGTCCAAAGTCTCATCAAATAATCTCACAATTTTTTCCTTAGATAAAGTAATTTGAATTTTAGATTAGAGAGACTTACCTCGTCTTCAGATTCACTATCGGAAGTATTTGAGTGAGCCATGAGACACCTATGAGAATCATCATAAGTCTTGCGTCGTGGCTGTGGTTTGATGGTAGATCTGAGACAAAGTTGTTCTTTTAGTTCATCTTTCACGGGTTCATCATCAGAATCAGATTCACCCCAAACTGCAGCAACCATTGCACGTTTGTACTCTTGCTTTTTCTTTTCACGTTTATCCATGGATTTATCCTCTTCTCATTTGGGACAATCGTTAATTCGGTGATCACGTGCACCATACCTGAAGCACCCAAATCTAGACATAGAACGACTTGATGAACCATACTTTTTGGGATTTTTACTATTGAACTTTTCTTGGTTTGCTCTTTTAATCATATTAACAATTTTTCTAGACAATTTGACAACTTCCTCCTCAAGATCACTTTCATTATCACTTGAAAAGGCATTCAAGGCTAAGCCCTTAGCTTTGGGTTTCTCTTCGGCATCATTATCAAGGGCTATTTCGTGTGTCATAATAGATCCAATTAAGGCTTTATAGGTAAGAGTGGTTAAGTCTTTGTCCTCTTCAATGGCAATGACCTTAGCTAGCCATCTCTTGGTTAAACTTCTTAAAATTTTACGGACAGTTTGAAAAGAGATCCCAAGATTTAAAAGTTCATTAGCTATACTTGAATATCGGGAAGACATGCTTTTAATCGATTCATCGTTTTGCATTTTGAAGGCCTCGTACTTTTTCATTAATTAGGAGATCAATGCGAAGTTTCTTCACTTGAAATGTTCCCTCGTGGGCTAACTCGAGAGTATCCCAAACTTGATTAGCCGTACTACGGCCAGCCTCCTTATTTATAAGACCAGATTGTAAAAGGGATATTGGTTGAGCATTCTTTTCTGCCTTCTTATAATCATCTGCAGTGTAGGCCTCTCTTGCTTTAGGATTTTCAACACCATTTGCATCGGTGGTCGTAATAACAAGAGGGCCACTTTCAATAATTGCCCAACATTCATAATCAGTTCCTTGAATGAAATGCATAATTCTCTTTTTCCACCAGCCATAGTATGTGGCATCAAAGAGATGACATTTGACGGATCTGGAATTCATTTAAGCGAGATAAACGGGAAAAAGATAAACTCAAAAAGATCAAACTTTTTGCGGTAAAGCAATCAAGCGCATGAGACTCTGATACCATTTGTTGAGTTTATGGATCCAATACTTAAGAGGGGAGAAGGTGAATTAAGTACTGATAAGGGTAAAGTCGCGTCACCTTAATCAAAGTAAAACCTAATTCACTACTAACTAATAGTCAGCGGTAAGCAAGGTATCGAATCCACAGGGAGGCGGTAGTATTCTAATCTGTTAAACTAGGTTTGTCTCTAAAGTAACAATTCGGGGTTTGAGATTGATTTCTAAACTAATAGCAGTTAATAACAACAACTAAAGTAAACAATAACAACTAATAACAATAACTAATAATAATAACAACTAGTAATAAGCAATAACAAACTAATAAGGTTGAAAACAATGAGATTAAAAGTCTAGGGTCACAGGTTCACTAGGATTATTGTTCAGGGGTAAGGGAGTAATCAATTATCATGCAATAAAGTTATCTAAGGTCACAAGATCGGTCGATTCAATTATGCCCTTTAGATCTACAATTTAACATGCGATCGCTATCATTAAACGAGTTCTATTCAATTATCGTAGCCTATCTTAGTCTTAACCCGGTCGGTGTCAATCCTAATTCGCAAGACTAGTTAATTAATTCTGGCCAGTAATCAAACAACTAGAATTAAAACGATAATTAAACGATAATCATGCAATTGCAATTCAATTAATTAATCTACCCCTTCTAACAATCCTAGATCCCCTTTCAACCCTAGAAAGGAATTTAGCTACTCATAACGATATAAACAACAACAATAATAATTAAAGTAAACATGATTAACAATTATGAAAGGATGAACAAAGAACAATTAAGAAACAAGACGGTAATTAATTAAATAACAAAGAAAGATTGAAAGTACCGATTACAAGATGAACTAAAGACAATCGTCTTTGATGAAATAAATCCAGAGGCAAGCGAACTAAACTAGGGTTTCTGAACTAAAGCTTAAAAGTATTGAAAAGCATAAGAAAGCATGTATATGAATATCTAATTAAGAAAGACGAGCTTTCTTTTTATATTACAAAAGATCCTACTAATTAGGTTAAATTTAAGGAAAACACGAAAATCCGCCGAAATAGTGACTTGCTCGATCGAGCAAGGGCCTTCTGCTCGATCGAGCAAGCTCTGCCCACGACTCGACCGAGCACTGTAGGTGTGCTCGATCGAGCAGCCTTCATTCTAGCTCGTTTCTTCAACTTCTCTTCATTTCTTCTCTTTTCTTCCTCGATTCCCGTGCCTAGCTTCTACGATCCAACCCCGCCATGCTCTATATCATCTCAAAAAGCTCCAAATGCATCCAATCTGCATTAAAACATAACAAAAGCGGCATAATCTATATTCTAGCTAAAATAGCATAGAAATAAGCAAGGAAAGACGGTAAATCGAGTAAAATGCGTCTAAGGGAGGCATAAAATATGTATATAAATAATGATCATCAAACTCCCCCAAACCAATCCTTTGCTTGTCCCTAAGCAAAACAACCAACACACACAAAGACAAACATACAAATGGTGAATGAAAAACTCAAAGCTAATGTTAATGCACATACAAATCCCAAGCTATCCATATCTATAACAAAGTAATGACCAAGTTGTACCAATAAAACAAATTCAAAGGTACGGGAAAGTAGAAAACGCAGCTCATAATCCAAGATTTTACATGATACCGTAGTATAGACAAAAACCAAATACCTTTCAATCTTGCAAGGCTCAAATTGTCGGATTCTCGCGGATTCACTCATGCACTCATAAGTTTATGTAAAGGTGAGTTTTGTGAAGATAGAAAGAAATAGAAACACTCACTCAACTTATGAAACATGCATGCATTCTAATGTGATAGTAATTTCCCCAACAAATACGCATTCGCTATAAAGCACATGAATCAGGACAAAAAGGAAGGCTAATGGGTGAAGGTATAGAAATGGATTGTGCCAAGGCACGTATGGAAATGTGGGGCTAAGACCGGTAGTCGCAGCGACACGTACCAAAACAAATCTACAAGACTAGCACAAACCAACACCGACTAGAGAAATCATCTTAAACCTTGACAACACAAGAGAGATATCGATATTGCTCTCTGAAAAATGGATTAGACTCTAGTAAATTCCCTTTCATTTTCCCTTGAATAATTCAATGAAGCAACAATTTTTTCTTTCTTTTTTTTTTTTTTTTCTTTTTCTCTTTTTCTTCTTTTTCATGATTTTCTTTTCATCATTTTTTTCAATTCAAATCTTTTTTTTTTTCTTTTCTTTTTCTTTTGCTTCATAACTTTTTTTTTTCAACAAAGGGAATAAATGACACAATTGCCAACATACTTGCTACACCCAATTGATATTCTTTTTGAAATCCAGACCCAACCATAGTAGACAAGTAGATAAGAAAAACATGCAACTGCGACTGTCCCGATAAGGTAGGCAAGCTCTAGGAATGTAGCTTTCAGATAGGTTATGAAACAGGCTACAAAGGCTCAAATGGGCTAAACATAGAGAACTCAATAATAAGGGTATAAAATCAAGTCTTTTTGGCTATGTGAGGCTTATTTGAACAAAAAGAATCACCTTTCCTCATGCACTTATCAAACGAACGCGTATAGTATCAAGAAACGAATGTCACACTTATGCAATTTGATGTTACACATTCCACAAGGAGTACCACACTCAAGCCTAAAAACAATGAGACCAGTTTATTGATGTTCCTGGCCTAGGAAGCTCTAAAGACCTCAGAATTTTAAGTGGTTTACCAACAAAAATTGCCAAATCTAATTAGCATAAGGTATGTCAAAAACGGTCAAGACTTGTACTATGAGCTTTGTTTTCAAAAATAGCAAGTCAAAACAATGTACATGGACAACTTATTGGGATTCAAATGCAGAAACAATGCAAATTATCATCATTGTAATTCAATTCACCAAGACTCGACCTAATAAAATAAAAACATGTTTTTGGATTTTGTAAATTTTTCAATTTTTATGGATTTTTTCTTTTTAAATAAACTAAACACACAACTGAAATAAAGATTTTCCCCCAAACCTAAATGTCACAGTGTCCTCAGTGTGACGCTAACAGCACAACATCACACAACAACCAACAACAGCAACTTAAAGGACACAACTAACAAAAGAGAATGGGAAATAACTAAAAGAAAATACAATAAAATAAAGGACAAGGATAGATAATACTAGTAATTGAGAGAATAAGGGTGAGGTAGTGAAGAACAAGGATGAAATAAGAAGAGGAATGAAGAGAAAAGTTTGTGAAAACCCTGCGTTTTAAGCCTCGGACCGGTTCAGACCGACCGACTCAATCGAGCAAGAGGAGCTTGCTCGATCGAGCAACCTAAATTTTCAAGTTGTTTCGTCTTTGCTCGAGTGGCTAATTATTGGTATGCGCAAAAACTCGATCGAGCAGGTGTGAGCTCGGTCGAGAAACCCATAACTTCAAGTCGTTCACTTTTGCTCTTCCTTTCTTCTTTCTTTCTTTTCTTTTCTTTTCGTTCTTCATTATTAAAGCGACTTCCAATTATATTAGCTGCAAACACTTAATAGAATTGTTAGATCGCTCCCTCACCGCACTCAAGAAAGCACCACTATATTAACTATCCAAACTAAATATAATTTAACTATGACATCGATAATTAAGCTAATCGAAATGAAATTTACAAATTAATTACAAGTAAATGCCGGGTTGCCTCCCGGTTAGCGCTGGTTTATGTCGGTCCCGCACGACCGTGTTACCTCAAAGTCATGGTGGTTTATCAAGAGTGGAAAGGTTGACGGCCTCTCTCACTCCTATAAATGCTTTATCGTAATAGGTCTTTAAGTGCTGACCATTGACTTGGAAAATCTCACCCTTGTCGGTTTGTAGTGAAACCGACCCAAACTTGCTCACCTTGGTTTTTGTGAATGGTCTCGACCATATGGACTTGAGTTTACTCCGTGAGCTTCCAGCTTCAGCACTCCTGGAATTTAAGGCGATCTCCAGAGGATCCCTATCCAAACGCAAAGGGGGACAATCATTAATAGTTAAATCCACAATATCGACCCTATGACATGTCTCTTCTAGTGGGGGGTGTTTCATTGCCTTATCTAGGTTGAAAGTGATAGTGTCATCCCCCACTGTTAGTGTAAGTCTCCCATTCTTAACATCTATAACCGCCCCCGCAGTATGGAGGAATGGTCGTCCCAAGATGATAGAAGTTTGGGTGTCCTCAGCCATATCTAAGACAACAAAGTCAACTGGTATAAAAAACTTCCCTACTCTAACCGGTACGTCTTCTAAAATCCCCAATGGGTGTTTAATAGAACGGTCGGCCATTTGTAAGGTCATGTTTGTAACAGTAAGTTGACCCATATTTAACTTTTTGCATATAGAATATGGCATTACACTAACACTAGCCCCTAAATCACAAAGGGCTTTATCTATAGTTAAACGACCTATATTACAAGGAATAGAAAAACTCCCTGGATCCTTTAGCTTAGGTGGTGATTTGGATTGCAAAACAGCACTGCATTCCTCAGTAAATGCAACCGTCTCCACTTCATTAAAGGACCGCTTCCTTGTCAATATATCCTTTAGAAACTTTGCATAGGCCGGCACTTGAGTGATCAACTCGGTAAATGGTACACTCACTTGTAAATTCTTCACTCCCTCCATAAACCTCCCAAACTGTTTATCGAGCTTTGATTTATGTAGGCGTTGAGGAAAAGGAAGTTTAATTACAATGGGCTCGGCTTCTTTGGCTTTGGAAGATGAATTTGAAGACTTTTCATCCAAATCAGGGGTTGCTCGATCGAGCAGAGGTCTGGCTTGATCGAGTTTTGGTGTACTGTAGCTTTCAGAAACTTCCCGAGACAAATTTGAGCAAATTTCTTGGGTTGCTCGATCGAGCAAGGGGTGCTGCTCGATCGAGCAATCTCTGTTTCAGCCTTATTTTTGCCTTTTTTCGAACTTTGATCCGCAACTTCCAAGCTTTCATTGGTTTCATCCCTTATCATTCCAGGGCCTTTGTAATGTGTTCCACTCCTCAGGGTGATGGCATTGACTTGCTCATGTGGAGGGTGTCCTTGAGGAGGAAGATTACCCGGTTGTTTATGTGGATTTTGAACTGCCAATTGGGCAATTTGAGTGTCAACCATCTTATTATGAGCTATCAATTGTGAGATCTGAGCATCTTGCTTTTGTTGGATCATGAGACTCTGCTGCAACATGGCTTTCAGTTCCGCCATGTCATTACTTGGAGGTGGTGGAGGTGGAGTTTGTTGAAAGTTTTGGCTTCCTTGATTGGAACGATTATAATTACCTTGGAAATTGCGATTCTGAGGAATCACATAAGAGGAACTTTGTTGCTGATGTGGCGGTGGGGTAGGATTAAGAACATTCTGACTTCGGTAGGATAGATTGGGATGCTCTTTTGTCCTTTCGTTGTAAAAATTGGAGTAGGGTGTACCTTGCTTAAAAGATTGAAAGGCAAGGACTTGCTCAACTGTACTCATACATTCCACTGCATTATGCCCCATAGTGCCGCATCTTTCACAAGTTGGCTCTTGTTGAACCATGGCATGAACCGTTTGCTTATTTTCCAAAGACTTTAAAGTTTGTAACTCGGCAATTTTGGCAGTTAATGCCTCTAACTGAGCTGCAACTGCATTATCCGTACCTCCTCTCCTCACATTACCCCTAGGATTCCCATACTCGGCATTGTGAGTAGCCATCTCATCAATTAAATTCCAAGCATTGGCATCCGTGGTGTTATTTTGGAATCTCCCATTGGCAGCAGAATCCAACAAATTCCTCTGATCATCGTATAACCCATTATAAAATTGGTTGCATAAGAACCAAGTATCAAAACCATGATGTGGAACGGACTTGACAAGCTTTTTGAAGCGAACCCATGCCTCATTAAAGTTCTCTTGGGGACCTTGCTTGAAACTTGTGATTTGGCTTCTAATGGCATTGGTTTTCTGTGGCGGAAAATATCTTTTGTAGAATGCAAGAGCCAAAGAATTCCAATCGGTGATGCCAAGTGCAGCCATATCCAACTCACTCAACCAATCTTCTGCCCCGTCTCGTAGTGAGAAGGGAAACAACACCAACTTGATCTGATCTTGTGTCACTCCACCCGTCAAAGGAATAGAGCAGCAATAGTTGGTAAATTTCTCCATATGCTTAGCAGGATCCTCAGTAGGGCTCCCTCCAAACATGTTTCGCTCCACCAAAGAGATATAAGATGGACGAATCTCAAAAGTACTATTACCCGTAGTAGGGAGTTGAAATCCCTTGGGAATAGATGCAACAGTAGGCTCCGAGTGGCTGGCTAGAGTAGGCATGGTTGTAGTAGGTGCAGAAATAGGTGTATCCTCTTCTAAGGACGGTTTTTCTGCGACGAATTCGGCGTAAACTGTTTCAAGCGTACTCAAGTCTTCCGCTTCTTGAATTTCCTTCCAAAAGTTTCGTCTAGACCGGAGAGTCTTCTCTGGTTCGGAATTGTAGGGCACGAGAACGGACCTAGAACACCTGGGCATAAACAAAAACTAAAGAAAAGGATGAGAACTGTCTCAAGGAACTTAGGTTCCCTGAGACGAAGAAAGACAAACTAAGTAGAAACAAACAGAAAACTGTTGCCTCCCCGGCAACGGCGCCAAATTTGATAAGGGTAAAGTCGCGTCACCTTAATCAAAGTAAAACCTAATTCACTACTAACTAATAGTCAGCGGTAAGCAAGGTATCGAATCCACAGGGAGGCGGTAGTATTCTAATCTGTTAAACTAGGTTTGTCTCTTAAGTAACAATTTCGGGGTTTGAGATTGAGTTTCTAAACTAATAGCAATCAATAACAACAATAAATAACAACAATAAAGTAAACAATAACAACTAATAACTAATAATAATAACAACTAGTAATAAGCAATAACTAATATAAGCAATAACAAACTAATAAGGTTGAAAACAATGAGATTAAAAGTCTAGGGTCACAGGTTCACTAGGATTATTGTTCAGGGGTAGGGAGTAATCAACTATCATGCAATAAAGTTATCTAAGGTCACAAGATCGGTCGATTCAATTATGCCCTTTAGATCTACAATTTAACATGCGATCGCTATCATTAAACGAGTTCTATTCAATTATCGTAGCCTATCTTAGTCTTAACCCGGTCGGTGTCAATCCTAATTTGCGAGACTAGTTAATTAATCCTGGCCAGTAATCAAACAACTAGAATTAAAACGATAATCAAACGATAACCATGCAATTGCAATTCAATTAATCAATCTACCCCTTCTAACAATCCTAGATCCCCTTTCAACCCTAGAAAGGAATTTAGCTACTCATAACGATATAAACAACAACAACAATAATTAAAGTAAACATGATTAACAATAATGAAAGGATGAACAAAGAATAATTAAAGAACTAGAAGGGAATTAAATTGAATAACAAAGAAAGATTGAAGAATACCGATTACAAGATGAACTAAAGACAATCGTCTTTGATGAATAAAATCCAGCGGAAAAGTAAATTAAACTAGGGTTTCTGATTTAAAGCTTAAAAGTATTCTAAAGCCTAAGAAAGCATGTATATGAATCTGTAATTAAGAAAGACGAGCTTTCTTTTTATATAACAAAAGATCCTACTAATTAGGTTAAATTTAAGGAAAACACGAAAATCCGCCGAAATAGTGACTTGCTCGATCGAGCAAGGGCCTTCTGCTCGATCGAGCAAGCTCTGACCACGACTCGACCGAGCACTGTAGGTGTGCTCGATCGAGCAACCTTCATTCTAGCTCGTTTCTTCAACTTCTCTTCATTTCTTCTCTTTTCTTCCTCGATTCCCGTGCCTAGCTTCTACGATCCAACCCCGCCATGCTCTATATCATCTCAAAAAGCTCCAAATGCATCCAATCTGCATTAAAACATAACAAAAGCGGCATAATCTATATTCTAGCTAAAATAGCATAGAAATAAGCAAGGAAAGACGGTAAATCGAGTAAAATGCGTCTAAGGGAGGCATAAAATATGTATATAAATAATGATCATCAAGTACCTTTTAATAGTTTAAACACACAACTCATAACTTATGGATTCAGAATCAGCACTCAGGAAGATTAAACAGTTCAACAAACTATTTAAACAATGGATATCGTGCAGTACTGATTCAAACAGAATTTTGAATGAATCGAAATGCAAGAAAACAAAATAACGATCAAACAATAATAAGAACGCAGCGATATTTAAGTGGCTTGACCTACTCTCTAAAGGTCTGCGTCCACTATCTCTCTTATTAATATATTCCTTATAAATCAACCCGATTACAAAGAAGACCCCCACAATCAACCCGATTGTGCGACTCGAGTACAACCTCGTACCCCAATAAATCTCTCACTCACATATCTAAAAATTACAACTTTTATTATCTCCTTATATGGTTCACAAGTTAGAACACTGGAGAACAATATTTGCCTAGAGATGAAAATGAATAACTACTTGAAAACAATTAAATCTAGGCACAACTTTTTTTTAAAAGTGAAAATAATTTTTTTAAAACAATTTTCTCGGTTATAATCTGCTTATACGTTTGAAGTGTATGCTCTCAAAAGCTTAATTATTTCTGAAACATCTCAGGCATATATATTGAAGAGAATGTCAAGCAATGGACTCTCCAAAAATAAAAGAAAAATAAAATATTAAAAAAAGATATGGCCATATTTTTTTTATCCTTATTTTATCTTAAACTCCTTTTAAAATAATAACTTATTCCAATAAGATATTCTTATTGTTGCTCAAGTATATCTTAGAAGAGATACTAAAGAATATCAATCAGAATAAGTCGTTCAAAATTTGTTAAATTAGAAAAGGATCTTTGCGTGAAAATTCCGAAAACAATTTCATTGTGCCTTGTGAACTTGCTCTGAATTGAACACTCCCCGGTACTCTTTAATTTAGATGAATCAAGCAGAACTTAAGCTTTTCACCTTTACATCTAGCTAAACATCAATGGAGGACATGATCGATGCTTTAAGCTTCTTCCATGTCAAATGTCGATCCTTGCAAGACTGTTGAAACTCATATCTAGCAAACACACATTAATCAAGGAGTGAAAAAAAAACACATTAAGGACTTGTCATCATCAACAATTGTGGTTCAACACTCACAATCCCCGTGTGATTTATTCATTTTTTTTCCAAGATGTAACAAGTTTTCCATAATACCCTCAAGTTTATACAACTTTTCAACTATATCCCTGATTTGAGGAATTTAACGGCTTGATAAAAAGGGTCATACGGCTATTATTATATGTGTCATTTTATTCTAAAGGTAACATATAATAAAATAGATCTAACTGTTATTCGTCGTGGACGCATCACAAAAATAACCCTGGACACTGAACATATTCGTCCAAGCCTAGGGTTGGACATGGGCAATTTTTATCCAGACCTAGGGTTTGTTAAAGAGAGAGTTCGTCCAACCATAGGGTTGGACGAGCAATGTTTGACGTCTGACCCTAGGGCTAGACGTGAACATTGCTCAACCAAGCCTAGGGTTGGACGAGCTTTCTCTTCGTCCATGCATAGGGCTGGATGAAAATTGCTCATGTCCAACCCAAGGCTTGGACGAATATATTCATTGTCGGGTATTTTTTTTACATAAAATTTCTTACCGCCTTTAAAATATTACTAATTAATGAGGATTTACATAATTAGTAGGTAAAATTACATTATTAATATAAATTATCGTCTTTAAAACATTTTCAGATAATAATAAAATATTAAAAAATAACGAGAATTTACGCAATTAATAGGTGAAGTTACGTGTTATTAATAACCATTTTTCAAAAGTTAACGTCATTAGAAAATATAATTACCGTCTTTGAAATATTGTTAGAAAATAATGAAATATTACTAATTAACAAGAAATTAATTAATTATTAAGTTAATTTATGTCATTTACGTTATTTTTTTTTTAGTTATCGATTTACCTAATTAACGTTTAATTCATTTTATGATTAGATGGCTGGCAAAGGAAACGAGATTGCAACGAGTAGTCAAGTTGATAACCGATATGTCACGGCAAGAGCACCAATTTTTAGGGCGGTTTACCTTGATAATTAGTTAGTAAATGGAGGTTTTTTGCTGGAAGTTTGCTTTGATGTAATTGTTAGTGCACAAATTGTTGTTTTGCTTGGCTGTGTCCCTCAAGGTGATGAATTGATGATACAGGGCTCGTACTTGGGTAAAAGATGTTGTAAGTTTGACTATAGCTTTGTTCTTTAATACAAAGCTTACATTCTATAAAAAAAAAAAAAGGAATTTAATTGTATAATTTTATAATTTTGTTACATGGCTCGCCTTGAAAACTGTATTATAGATTACTAAACGCACAAATTATAGAATAAGGCGCTTATACATTTAAGACAACCTTTTTGTCTAAAAATGTACTCTGTATTCATTATTCCTATTAATAACTATGTGCTTTATACATAAAAGAACCATCTCACGGTTTAACAACATGTTACACAATAGCTACTGATACATGTCGTACGTAAAAGTGTAAAACGACTAAAACAAAATACAACATTCGTCGAAAACAAAGATGTCATTCATTTTTCTCATATATTAATAATATAATTTAGGGTATAAACTTGAAATTCCCTTTATTTTCTTGAAAAACACTACTTCTAATTTAGGGCCTTTTTTTGTTTTAGGAACAGGGCCTCTCAAATTCACTGACTCGAAAATCATTGTTGTGTTGTACCTCATATAAAATTTGTTGGTCACATACTCATATATGACTACATGAGACATATAAAAACTAATGATACGGCTAAGTAATGCACGAGGTTCACCACATAAATTCAGCATCCCAATAATCAATAATTGATGTACTTTTCTCAAACAAGCCGAATTCAACTGCATGTTAAGTAGACCTGGTAAATGGGTCAAACGGGTCGGGTTTGGGTCGCGTCATTTTGGGTCGGGTAATCTCGGGTTTGCTCTGTAACACCCGGAAATGTACCATATTTTTCTAGTAGAAATATTTTACGAAATCTTTTCAGTAATTTTAAGTTTTAAATTATAATTTTAAGTTCCGAGTCGAATTTAGAATTTCCGAGTTCGTATTTGGAATTTCTGCGAGATTTCATGAAAAAGCCGTCTTAAGTCTAGTTTGACTTTTCTGGACTTTGGAAATCGTCTTTGACTTTTTCTCTCATAACTCACACTACTCCCTTCCTTAACCTAATATTTCATTTCAACACAAAATCAAACACACTTTTCTTTCTTCTTCCTTAAGCAACTTTCCCTCTTTGATTTCAATCTTAGAATTGGCGTAGTTTCTTCGTTACTCGATAGAATTTACGTAAGTTTATCTTATTCTTCCTCCCGTACCTTCCTCTATCCGTATTGATAATAAAATTATCGTCTTTCTCGCTTTTTAAGCATTCCGTCTTTCTCAAGATGAAATTTATTCATCTTTTTACGATCTATTTGTAGGTGGCGACCTCCAAGATCCCGACAAAGACTATTTCCTTATAGAAGAGGAGCTTGACGATCATTAGAGACGCATAGAAGGTAACGGTGAAGGGTTACTCGGTATTACTTACGTGTTTTACATGTTTATATGCTAGAAAATCGTATTAGATTACGATTAGGAAGATTAGGAACCATGCTATGATTAATGAATGATGTTATATGATGAATATTGTTGATATATATTGATTGTGGATGATTATTAGAAGTATAATTGAGATTTGAAATGAATTGGTTAAGTATTGGAAGCTCTCGGATGAAGGGGTGTTCCCAGCCGGTCGACCGGCCGCCGGTCTGACCACCGGCTGAGAACACTCCAGTAACTCATTTTGGAAACTTGGTTTTGCATGAAGAGGTGCTCCAGGCCGGCCCACCGGCCACCGGTCAACCC
>JAIUZE010018281.1:0-15681 GCA_022085475.1 Heliosperma pusillum
TTTGAGGTTTCAATGGTTGAGGACGCGAACAAGCGAAAGAGATATGCGGTTGAGTACAACATGAGAACACTGGATGTAAGTTGTTCATGTAAAATGTTTGAAAGGAAAGGTATTTTATGCAGCCACATCATCTATATTTGCTCAGCGAAGTTTAAGGAATTACCTGAGAAATACATCTTGCGTAGATGGAGAAAGGATGCACTCAGAAACCCAGTTCATGATTCAAACGGAAACCTTCTGGAAAACTACGATTCTACTGCTAATAAGAAATTTGGAATGCCTCGTGTCTGGTCTGAGATATATGCAGCTCTTGGTATCCTAAAAACTAAAGAAGATTCCGATCTGAGTGTGTTTGCTGAGCTAATTAGAGAATTCCGAAAGAAGTTGGAGCCAAACCCAAAGCCTTTGACAAAGGAACAGGAATTGGAGGTCCTTCTGAACTGCAAGATTCCAAAAGAAGTCAAGATCCTACCACCTAAGGTCTCTAAGAATAAGGGTAGTGGTAAAAGATTGGTGAGTGGTAAAAATAAGGCAATTATGAAGGCAAAAAAACCGAAAAGGTTGTGTGCTAAGTGTAAACGTATGTCACACCATGATAAAAGGAATTGTCCAAATGCTTTTGCAGAGCTTCCTTCCGAAGATCAAGTATGTGATTTTAGTTTCACTTCTGCTTTTTTAGTTCTGAAATGTGAATCTAGCTCCTGATTTTGTGAAACTTCGACTAGATTTTGTGAAACTTAGCCTTAGATTTGTGAACAAGTTCTGAAACTTTTGCTGTTTTTCTTATTTGGTGAATTTCAGAGCTTATTTTGTGAATGTCAGACTTTTTAATATGAATCTTAGAGCTTGTTTTGTGACACTTTGTTTAACAGGGTGATACATCAGGAGAAGAAGAAGAAGAGGAAGAAGAAGAGGGTAGAGAATGATGGCGATGTGAGCATGATGACGATGGAAGGAGAACAAGTTTTATTACGTTTACTTTGATTAACTCTTTCTCTTATCTTGATTTTGGGAAGCTTCGACAAGATTTTGTGAAACTTAGAGCTTGATATTTGAACATAGAAGGTCTGAAACTTATTTTGTGAATGTCAGACCTTATTTTGTGAATGTCAGACCTTATTTTGTGAATGTCAGACCTTATTTTGTGAATGTCAGAGCTTTTAATATGAATTGGTAGAAGACGAAGAACACGAAGAAGAGTGTTGCTTAAAATTAACAGTAGGTTGTCTAGGCCAACTTCTCAATCCTATCCTTTTCCTTCATTTTCAATGGTTTACGGTGTTGATGTCGATTATTATGATTATGATTTTATTTTAACAGAATTTGATGTCAATCGTTTTCATATGAATCTATTGGATTTTGTTAGCCATGTTGTCATTTGGTTGTTATGAACATAGATATGGCTCTTACATTGGTTTGCGACTTGCAAAGTAATGGTCATCAAACTCAAATATTGAAATTGGAAACTTTAATTACATTTAATTGGAAATGTTAATTAGACTACAATGAAAATTTAATACAATGCATTCAACAAAAATTCCTTCGATTAACGTTTGCTTTGAAGGCTCATTTCTTGGCTTTATCAATAAGTGAAAACCTACACAAACAAAAACAAGTACAATATTCAGCAAAGTTAATTACGAAATATTCAGCAAAGGTATGAAGGAATGGAATTCACGTCATTTTTCGTATATTAATGAAATATAACGAAGTGTACCTTTTCGTATTTTTATCCCATTTGAGAAGTTCCAACATTATAGACTTTCGATATTCTGGAAAATTCTGCAAAGAGTGACGTATATTAACGAAATATATTCATGCTCCTCAAAATAGTCACTTTCGTATACTAATGAACTTACCTCAAAATAGTCACTTTTCGTCCATAAACTTTGATCATCTAATGCACTCAACCACTTCAGCACAAAAACTCCACAATCATAACTAGATTCACAAAACAAACTCTTAGATTCATATAATAAGGTCTCAGATTCACAAAACAAGGTCTAAGATTCACATAATAATGTCTGAGATTCACAAAACAAAGCCTCGGATTTACATAATAAGGTCTAAGATTCACATAATTAGGTCTGAGATTCACAAAACAAAGTCTTAGATTCACAAAACAAGTTCTCAGATTCACATAATAATGTATGAGATTCACAAAACAAAGCCTCAGATTCACATACTAAGGTCTGAGATTCACATAATTAGGTCTGAGATTCACAAAACAAAGTCTTAGATTCACAAAACAAGTTCTCAGATTCACATAATAATGTCTGAGATTCACAAAACAAGCTCTAACCCAGATTGACATACCTTGTTGTTTGTTGTGGAACATCCAAATTGACAACTTCATTAAGGTGCATGTACAGCAAAGATCTGAAAGACTCTCCAAGAATTGTTGCAACATTGTACAACTGAAAAGAAAAAGGCAATAAAAGATCAAATATATTTTCGGGGTATACTTTTAAAAGATTAAAAACAAATATTTTGGAAAAAAATCATACAATCTCTGAGGCCTGGTGGTTGTCTTCATCCACATTTATACTTTGCATAGAGTCAAGGATGAAATTCTTTCCCTGCTTTAAGTCGCAGATACAAGCCCACCAATGCTTCAACTTCTTGCAATGGAAAGGAATAAAAACCTGAGAAAGTAAATGTACATCAGAAACCAATCAACAATACTTGTGAACAACAGTGAATAAATAACAAAATGAATAGCAGAACTGACCATGTCGATATGGCTACCATCAGCTGGAATGTATTGGGGCTTTATGTATTGACCCCAAATCTCCGGGTTAGTCTCTGCATCAACAGCCTGCATCTCACAAAAAGGCAATTTGTACAATTTTTTCGAAACAAATTTAAGAATGAAAAATACTTGAATATCAACGTCTAAAGGATTTGACGCTCACATATACTGTTGTTGGCAAGTAAAGCACATTTGATCTACCCACTGTGCGCTTAATACCAACAATATCAATGATCTACAAAATAAAATTGTGTTAGGAAAAAGAGACATCGATTGAATCATCCAGTTTCACGAAATCAACTTAGTTTCACAAACTAAGATCTAGGATTCACAAAATAAGGTCTGAGATTCACCAAATAAGGAAACATGCATAATATTTACCTGATCCATAATAAGCCCACGCGATGTAAGGCTCTGCAACGCATCTCTAGTGACCTCCATCCACGGAGTGGACACCAGAACCTCACTTAATTATTGAACAAATGCAATTAGTACATATATCTCTCACAATTTTTTATTTTAAAAAAATCAAAGAAAAAGTATGACATTACTGTGCAATTGCCTTTGTTCTTCTCCCAACACAAGTCACCAATTCCTTGTCAGTGAAAGGTAATCCCAGAGAGGAACTCAATTCTAGTGCATCTTTTTCGACTATTTCTTTGGATAGGTTCCCAGAACATGTAGCAATTTGATGGCACACCCTCAATGCAAAGCGCCTGAGCTGAGCTTCCTATTAATGCAAAAAAAAAAACCAAAGGTTTCAAAAAAACTGTGGAATATTAAAGTTGGTGCAAATGTATAAAAATTAAATTAGATGTTGAAAAGAAAACTTACAGTATTTACGGTTATTAGAGAATTAGTTTTGTTCCCTTTGTAATTCTCCAATATGTTCAGCAAATAGAGGTCATTATCAATTTGATTGCATTTCAGAATTGATTTTGGGACAAACACTTCAGGCATTGCCATCGAGGTAAGGCTTGTCACTTATGGCAACTTTGATTGAAGAAGGTTGATGAGCCTGTCTTGCTGTATGAACAAAAGAGTAATTAGTGAGAGAAATTACAAAGGTCATAGACTCAGAACGCAGTCCCAAAGTGGATACAAGAGACGTACCGTGGGTTTATAAAAAGGAGTGTAATCAACAGATATGTCTTTCATGGGATGGATGATTTGGCATTTGCAAGATTCTGGTCTTAGATCGAAACAAAACAAGAATGGTAGGCATGAGGGAGCGATGATTGGAGTCAAAATCTGAAAGACAGAAGAAAAAATGCACTGAATTAAAAAGACAAGTCCACCTTCTCATCTATATTTTAAAAATAAACGTAAGAACAGATAATAAAACCAAATAAAAGACTTACTAATTGCGCTGCAGCAACATCAACATTGTTTAGACACTGGAACAAAAATAGCATCATGTGTGAGTAATGGTTATAACTGAACTCCATGTAAAATGGGGTTATAGAGAAGGGGTAGTAAGACTAACACTAACACTGTCAGTGGAATGTGGCACAAATAATCGACAAGCAGAATCCCGTGATCTCAAGCTCTCACCACTGTTTAGGATTTCACACCAGACATTTATCACATCGGGAGATACTTGATCACCTTCAACCAAACTCTTCAATTGCCTCCTTGTCAATGTCGGGGTTTCACTTTTGAAAAGAAACTCCTTGGAAGCATAGGTCACACACACATTTTAAGTAAGTTTCACAAAATCACCATCCAGTTTCACAAAACAAGCTCCAGGATTCACAAATTAAGCAGTAAGTTCAGGTTTCACCAAAAACACCTAACAGTTTCACTAAATCAGGTCCAAGATTCACATAACAACATCTAAGATTCATATAACAAGGTCTGACATTCACAAAATAACGTATGAGATGTACCAAATAAGGAAAAATATCAGGAAAATGTAATTTTTAACCACTTATGATAAGATAAATACCTTTCATCAAGTGATTCCACAAGGATGAAATCCAATACATTCTTCTCCGCTTGAGTAAAATCCTTGAGAATATTAGTGTTTCTTTGGAGATACGGAGATCGATAGACTTCTGCTGGAATTGTAGGCCTCTTGTTACGAGCTGTCTTCACACGAACACCTCGACGAGTATAAACAGCTGGAGTTTGTGTTATATCAACTAGATCTATTTCCACTGTGGGCTCAGAATGGTCAGGTGCAGGTTCGGCTTGATCAGATTCAGGTTGATCAGCTTCACCATAAGATGTGGAAGGTTCAGGTTGAGGTTCAGTTTCAGGTTGACGTTGAGGTTGAGGTTCGATTTCAGGTTGAGGTTGAGGTTGAGATAAAAATTCTTCGGGTTGAGATAAAAGATGCTCATCAAGTGGTAGGAGCCTAAAGGATGGGCATTCTAGTTTTGGTGGTGAATGATGTGGCTGTATTGGTTGGAAGGCTTCATCCATAATCTCCAGTGCCGCCAACAAATCAGCCTCAGACCACCCAGTAATTCTCTCCGTATTCTCGGCAATATTCTCAACATTACAAGACAAAATATTCTCCTCGTTCTGCTCATGCTCCTCATTATCCACAATCTCCTTCTCCTCCACAGTCTTCCCATTATCCTCATCCTTCCTATTATCCTCATTCCCACACTTTTCTTGTTGAGATAACCTAAAACCTTCTGCCATACCATCCGCAGCTGCAACTAGTTTATCAACTGTTGGTGAGGAATGTAGCTTGCTGGGAGCTTGGCTAGCAAGACTTTTGTACTGCAAAAAGGCTTGAGCCAAGACCTTTGCGGATTCCGCAAATTTATCAACAAACTCACTCGCACTGCCTGAATTGCTAGATACAACAGGAGCAGCAGTTTCAACATGTTCAGATTGTTGTTGCTCATGTTGTTGTTGTTCAGATTGCTTCACAGATTGATGTTCAGAAGAAGGAGCACCAAGACTTTTGGAAGTCTGCCGAAAGTCAATTTTAAGAAGCGAAGAAGGTGCATGTGGCATATGCTGACTCATTACAAGTGGAGGCTCAACAGAACCCCTGCCAAAAGTTCTCGTCTTAGAATTTTTGTCGTTCAGTTCATCATTAATTCTCTTCAATATAGCTTCTGTTGTCCAGGTGGAGAGTGTCGGAAACTGGCGACTAACAAGGCGTGATTTGAAGACACACCGGTCTAGATAAACAAAAACCAAGGCCATAATTGGGCCACCAAACCAGTTTTCTTTCAACTGTTTGGTCTCAAACTCTTCCTTTTGCCAAGACTGAACTTGGTCAGCCAACTTCCTTTTGATGAAGTTGCACCAGTTGAAATCAGAGATCGAGTCGGTGTTTGCAAGACTTTTAAGAAGTTTCAAACTGGCCTGATTCCCTACAACACCCCCTAAAAGAGCGGAGAAAATGTAAATGATGAAATTGCGCTTGAAATCATCTCCGCCTTCTTTTTGTGTAGGGAGCTTGGCCAGAATGTCTTTGACATCAATGGAATCATTGCCGAATTGGCTTTTGAACTTCTCCAAAACAGACAGATAAACAGGGCACTTATCTCCATTAGACGCTTCAATGACAACATTTGGACCCATTGGTAATCCCAGGGAAAGATATATATCTTCCTCTAAAATCGGAAGCTTCCCGTCCAACAAGCATCCTTTAATCGGGTCATAATTCGAAACAAGCCAATATGCCAGCTTCCCGGAACTTTCTTTATTTGAAGAAGCAATAGAGAACCAAATCCCATTTCTTGGATAGCTTGAATTTGTTTCTCTGATAGCGGACTATCCTCATTGTGAAGAAAGTGGTAAAGTCCAGCTGGAGACATCCGGGTCCTCAACACCGGCAATCGCTCTTTATAGTTTCTTTTCTTTTTAGTTGGTTCACATACTTCACTAGTAGAGCTAGCTGGTGTTGATCTCTTCATATTAGGTCTGATATTCACAAAATAAGTTCTGAGATTCACAAAATAAGGTCTCAGATTCACAAAACAAAGTCTCAGATTCACATATTAAGGTCTGAGATTCACAAATTAAGATCTGATATTCACAAAACAAAGTCTGAGATTCACATGATAAGGTCTCATATTCACAAAACAAAGTCTCAGATTCACATATTAAGGTCTGAGATTCACAAATTAAGATCTGATATTCACAAAACAAAGTCTCAGATTCACATGATAAGGTCTCAGATTCACAAAACAAAGGCTCAGATTCACATATTAAGGTCTGAGATTCACAAATTAAGATCTGATATTCACAAAACAAAGTCTCAGATTCACATGATAAGGTCTCAGATTCACAAAACAAAGTCTCAGATTCACATATTAAGGTCTCAGATTCACAAATTATGTGGCATCATGAGAACTAGATAATAATACAAATGTTGTACAAGATCCAAAATAAGGAAAAGAGACTTTCATTACTAGATAATTATACAAATGTTGTACAAGATCCAAAATGTAAAAAGACAACTAGATAATTATACAAAAGTTTGCCTTGATACAAAAGACGCTGCCTATATATTACATTTAATTACAAAAATGATAATTATACAAAAGCTGTCCTATAGATCGAGCAAGAGAGGTACATCCATATAAGATAAGGTTGCCCGAGTTAATAACTCGGTTGAAACAGCAACTGCTATGTCACGGTCCGGAGATGGCAGAGATAAATAATGAAGCAACTCATTGACGTGTGCGAGTGCAGTATCATCGAGAGCGGAAAGGTGTTCTCTTTGGAAATGATTTTGCTCTTGCTGACTATGTAAGAGAACTTGAGCTCCCATATTTTCAGTCATAAAGCACTTGCATCTTTTATAAATTATTCTATGACCCCTACGAATAATTCTCACACCATTGACATCATTGATATGGAGAGAAATTCCATGTGCAAGTTGAATGAGCGGTGCACTAGGGTGTATGAGAAAAAGCTGACACCAATTCCTACAGACCAACGCCATGTTTGCCTTATCATGGTAAAAAGTAACTCGATTGAAAATGTTATTCATTAGATCTTGATTGTTGAACACATCAACTTGGGGTTGATAACGGTAGTTAGTGAGCTGAACATTCACTAAGGGATCAAATGAGAAAGTCATAGCCTCTTTTTTTTCTCTTACATAATTCTGGCCAAAAAGTGCTCGATCTTCTTCGAAGATATTGACTACCCACCCCTTGCACCAATTTTCCATATTTGCCTATGTATAAGTACTAGAAACCAGAAAGTAACCTACAAGCATCACAAATTGAACACTACAATGAAGAAAATTAAAAATAGAAACTCGTAAGGAAAAGAAATTGAACACTACATACTGAACACAACAATGAACACTGCATGAAAAAAAGAGTAAGTGAAAGAAGCTGTAAGATTCACAAAAGAAGCTGTAAGATTCACAAAAGAAGCTGTAAAATTCACACATAGGTGTCAATGTATATGTAATACATAAGAATTAACAAAACAAGACAGAAAACAAAACAAAGTCTGAGATTCGCATAATAAGGTCTGAGATTCACAAAACAAAGTCTCAGATTCACAAAACAAGGTCTAATATTCACATAATTAGGTCACAGATTCACATAATAATGTCTGAGATTCACAAAACAAAGCCTCAGATTCACATAATAAGGTCTGACATTCACAAAACAAAGTCTCAGATTCACAAAACAAGTTCTAAGTTTCACAAACTAAGTATCAGTTTCACCAAAGAAGGAAAAAACAGGAAAACAAAGTAATTAGTCTTGAAAACACGAAAACAGGAAAGAACGAAAGGACCTAAATCAACTGTGCTTGATTGCTAAGAAAGACGATGAAAACCTGCATGAAAACAAAGTAATTAGTCTTGAAAGTAATGTGATAATCATAAAAAATTATAATAAATGACGAGAAATGACGAGTGTGCTTGATTATAATCATAAACAATTATAATAAATGACGAGAAATAAAGACGATGAAAATTATTGAAGAAGACGAGAAATAAATGACGATGAAGACGAAGAGAAATAAATTATTGAATAGCAGTAAATAAATGACGATGAAGACGAGTGTGATAATGAATAGCAGTAAATAAATGACGATGAAGAAGACGATTATCATAAACTAACTAGATCAATCGCAAAACACGAAATGAAGACGATGAAGACGAAAGACGATGAAGACGAAAGACGATGAAAAATGAAGAGAAAAGTACCTAATTTGAGGACAATAATGGCGGCCGGAAGATCAGTAGTAATGGTGGTCGGAGGCTCAGTAGTAATAGTTGAAGACGATGAAGATGATGAAAAATGAAGAGAAAACGTTTAGAGAGAGAGAGAAAGAAGAGAGAGAGTGGAGAAATGAAAAATGACTGAAAAAAATTGGAAAGATTGGTTTTTATGGGTATATATAGTGACACGTGGCATCATCTGGTGAGCCTACAATTTTTAGATCCAACGGTTTAGAATGTGTCCAGCCGCCTCATACTAAGAAGGGTGCCTCACATGATTCAATTTATATATATATATATATATATATATATATATATATATATATATATATATATATAATATTAATGTCTGCATTTTAATTCTATCTAGTATGTAACTTGATGACCCGATACTGACTAGATTAAATTCGGTGTACTGTATTGTGTTTTTTTTATCAACAAAGCAAGGTCTTTCTTATTTTATGTAATATCAAATTATTATCGCTATTGATCAAACATCAAAAGATTGAACATCAACGGAATTAATCATATCAATTCAAACACTTTAAACAACATTCTTTATCATTGATTATTTCATTAGGAATAACCCAGATTTTATATTACATTACATTACATTCATCCGACATCAAATAAATAAAGATTTTAAATAATCTAGAACAATTCCGGTTAAGAGTAAAAAGCTTTTCTCACAGTGCCACCAACAATCCGGAACAATATTGATAATACTGATGACTTACGGATCATTAACCTCGTATTTTGCAATAACAGATTCAATGCATGCAAGTACACGTCTTGCATGTGGAGATAAGGTAGGACAAGTACAGCTCAACATATCTCTTGCGGCATCCAACCTGCGAGTATCAGGCCGACAAGGGTAGCCAGACGACGATGATGATGAAGACGCTTGGTTGACAAGTCGGACTGCTTCAAGCCTCTTAATCCAATAATCCCTTTGATGTTCAATGAATGCTTTAATCAATGGGTGATGATCAGCGGGAAGTACGGTGTTGGACCGTGTATCGTGTCCTTAATACGTTTTATGTTTTGATGATGACAAGAGTGTTATAATTATTATATAAGTTTGCACGTAATTGTTTGTTAAGTCTTTATAGATTAACGAGGTTACAGATTGCAAAAGTGACGATTTGACATGCGGTTTGAGTTCGTGATCAAAATAATGAAAGGAACTTACGACTGAAGAATTTTCAAGGAAGATTATTTAGTAGTTAAGTTTGTATCTCCTTTACGATATTTAATAAATGTTTTGAGCCCGTCTTAAGTTATAGTTGTAACTATAACTTGATACACTCATAGTCTAGGTTATAGTCGATTGTACTATAACTTGGGGTGACTATGTAACACGACATTTTTAGGAGAAAATTTATTTTATATTTTTACAAATGATAATTTGAGTTTTATAAAATAAAATTGATTTTATTTTAAATTTTATAAAACGTTTTTTATTTGGAGTCAAAATAGTCTTCTCATCAAAATATTTTTAAAAACGAAATAAAACGTAGAGAGAAAAAGCTCCCAAAAAAAACCCCCCAAATCTTAATACCCTAGGTGTGCATCGCCGCCGCCGCCGCCTCTTACCCATCTCCATCCCAAAATCAGTTGACCTTCGCCGGAGATGTGGCTGTATTTAGGCCCCTCTCCGGCGAACCAACACCTCATCCTTGATTGACCCTTTGTTAGTTCTCAGTCCGATCTTCTCGTTTTCGCTTCCTACTCCTTTTGTCTTCGTTTTCAAGGATCAACCTGGTTCTCTCCTTTCTTCCGTTCCCTTGGTTGTCCATGTTCTCTCTTTGATCTGTCGTCGTCATCGACCTCTCTCGCGTACTATGCGATCCACTACTCTTCAGCCGGTTTGGAGCCTTGCCGAGAAGGTGTACCCCTCTCCTTTGCCCCTTCCCCCACCTGTCTCGGTAAGTATTCCTTGTCGTCTGGTGTCGTCGTTCCTCGAGTCTGTTGTTTAGTGTTGTCGGTTTTCTAGGTGTGGTCCTTCCTGGGTGGTTTGCGTGTTCATGACTGGCTTTCCCCCTCCTCTAGCCCCCTTCCCCGCCATTTTGGTCATGCATGTCTCCTTGTGTCGGTCTTCATTTGCATGTCTTGTGTCAGCCAGTTTTAGGTTCGTATCGGTCTTTTCGGGATTCGGTGTTGGCTTTTTAGTTTAGTTTTTGGTTCGTCTCGGGTCGGATATTGTTTCCTTTGTAGCCAGGGGTCTTTGAGTTGCTGGTTTAGAGGTGTAGTGAAGGATGACGATTGGTTTGGGCTTTGTCACATTGGGTTAATTTGTATGGTTGTGTGTTGATTGGGTCGAGTTGATTTGGGTTGGTTTTGTTGCGTAGGTGGTGTGGTTGCGGTGGTTCTCAATCAAAGATTAATGTTACTTAGCCTTAGTGTCTTTTATTAATGCTTTTCCAAATAATCGTCTCTTTCGAGACTGTCTCCTTTAGGTTATCTAATGTCAAGTTTAATGCTTTTCGTTGGTATTCGTCAATGAAATTGACTATGTGTCTGGTTTACGCTGGATGTTCCCTGGATTCTTCTTTGAGTTTCTTGGTTGGGAGTTTGGCTAAGTGGAGGACGTCTTTATCCCTTGTTTTCAGTTTATTTGACTTCTTGGGTTGCTGGTCTTTGGACTATGGAGATCAATCTACTAGGTGTAGGAGAACCTTCTCCGCCGGAAGCAAGCTTGTTCGACTCGCATTCCACCATTTTTTTCTACGCTCTAGTGGCGTAAGTGCACCTGGTTCGTCTCGTTGGCCTATTGGAGTTGTTAATACTGCTGACGACATGGATGAATTTGAGCATCTACATTCTACCTTGCGTGTCCAGCATGCTTTTGTTACCAGACGCTCCTTTAGTCATGTAGTACTAGTTTCTCTAGTTATAAGATTTGTGTTTATGTTGATTAAACTTCGATGTATTTATGGCTATATGGCTCTTGCGCTTGCTTCTAGAGTCATGAAACTGTAAAACGATATCCTTTACTTCTGTCAAAAAAAAAAATAGTCTTCTCAAATATCAAATAAGTTTACTATATCTAAAAGATAATCCTAATATGTAATGGCTTATGAGTTGTTACAAGTTGTGATAAACTTGGGTGATAGTATCCTATTTTACGTACAACCAATTGTCCGTTTGACATATTACATATTGATAAAATAAGTTACCTAAGTGTTATACTACTCTTTGATATTCACGTGTGATAACAATTTGTGTTCAACACAAATTGTTGTTAGTTGACCATCACATGTAGACAATGCTTGCTATGCTAAAGTTACTAAGCGTGTAACGATGAGATTTGCGCACAAATTAGTGTTTGAATGCAATATACTCTCTTACACGAGATAAGCTACACAAATATTGATAAGCCACAATCTCTTGTCATTAATCTTTTAGTATAAATAGAAAGTTTTAACAAACATTAAAATTAACTTTTCCAAACATATAATTTGTGAGCATAATTTTGTCAACGTTTTAAAAGAGTTTTTATTCGCAAAATTATTTTGTTGTTGGAAAGTCGTGTTACTCAAGTCAACAATTGTTCAAGTATTGTTCGGAGAATAGTGGTCATAGATTTATCTCTTATTCGTTCAATTGTGTGAACAATTTTTGAGATACTCTTATTACTTTTTTTGTAACGAGAGGAAGTCGAGTGTTTAACGATACTCATTATTACAACTATAGTTAGTTGTAAAATGGGTTGATTATTTTGTAATCCGGGGAGAGGTACTAAAATAATTAATCAGAGAATAGTGGACGTAGGCTTCGGGGTGTGAAGCTGAACCACTTCAAAATTCCGCTGTGCATATTTACTTATCGTTTTTATTGTTTTTATTATTGTGTGATATTTGTATTGTTTGAATTTAACCAATAATTCAAAGATATAAATATCATTCGATCAAATACGAAAAAGTGGTAGATACTTAATTCACCCCCCCCCCCCTCTTCAGTATTTCCTAGGATACATAGACTCTTCAATTGGTATCAGAGCCTCGTGCTCTTGATTGCCTAACATAAAAAAAGACGGATCCGTCTTTATTTTTGTTAAGTCTTTTATTTTTATTTATTTTTCAAAAATATTTTATTTTCTATGGATTCCAAATATATTAAGTGTCCCGTCTTTGATGGGAAAAATTATGGACTTTGGAAAAACATGATGAGTCATTACATTAAGGGTCATGATTGGGAATGCTGGAAAATTATTCAAAAAGGTCCTATAAAAATTTTAGTATCTTCCGCTGAAGGCATCGCCCATGAAAAGAACGACGATGACTATACCGAGGCAGAGCACAAGAAAGCTGAGAAAAATTCAAAAGCTATTAGTCTTTTGCAAAATGGCATAACTCACACTGAATTTGATCGCTTTTCTTCATGGACGACTGCCAAGAAAATATGGGATAGTCTTGAACTAGCCTATGAAGGTACATCTCTTGTGAAAAAGCACAGAGTAGACTTGCTTATTCAACAATATGAATTATTCTCTATGGAGGATGATGAAAGCATAAATAGCATGTCTGCTCGCTTTTTCAATATTACCAATGAACTCAGAAATCTTGGTAGAATATTTGAGTCCGAGGATATTGTCTGAAAAATCTTGAGGAGCTTAAGTACAAGGTAGCAACCCAAGGTCACTGCAATTGAAGAAGCTAAAGATCTATCCTCACTCTCTTATCAGGAATTGTTTGGCTCACTTATGGCGCATGAACTTACTCTTAATAAGCATGCAAGTGAATCAAGTAAAGGTAAAGGGATAGTTCTAAAAGCTACTTCAAGTGATGATGATTCTGACATTGAGGATGATACGATTACTTTTGCTATTCGTTTTAAAGATTCTATTTTTAAGAAGAGGCAAGAGCAATCAAAAGTTGACAAAAAACCTAGTGGTTCGAATGTATTTTCATCGAATAAAGGTTGTTTCAAATGTGGTGATATTGATCATATGATCAAAGATTGTCCCACATGGAAAGAAATAAAATCTAAAGCTAAAAGAGAGAAGACCAAAAAGGAGTATAAACAAGTTATGCTAGCATCCCTTTGGGGAGAACTGGATTCAGAAGATTATGAAGATTCTGATGATAATGATGGTACTCGAAGAAGGACTGAAGTGTGTCTTATGGGAAATTCAAGTACTTCAGACCTTGAAGATGAAGACGACGAGGTAAGTTTTATTCGTCTTAAGAAGCAAGTAAAGAAATTGTCAAAAAATTCACTCATTGAATATTTTCAGAAAACTCTTGATCAATGCCGTGAACAACATCTTGAATTAATTGATTTAAAAGAACAAATTCTTGACATTGCTGAAGAAAATCGAGTTTTAAAATCTAAAGTTAAGAAATTGAATTCTTAAGTTACATATGATTCAGCTATAACTTTGGAATCAATTAAGTCTCAAAAAACTATTTTGGAATCTGAGGTTATAGCTCAAACATCTATAACTTCAGAACTAAGAGAGAAAAATGATTTTCTAGAATCTAAGGTTATAGCTAATGAAGCTATAACTTCAGATCTAAAAGAGGGAAACTATTTTCTAAAATCCGAGGTTATAGCTCACAAAGCTATAACTTCGGAATTAAAGGAGAAAAATGATTCTCTTACTCAGCAATTGAAAGATTTGAATTCTAAATTAATTGATGTCAAGAAACAACACTCTATGGAGTCACTCTACTAAATCAAAGATTTCTAGATTTTCGCAAAAAACATTTAGAGAGTGATGTTCCTAAAGAGACAGAGACTGACCATAAAGAATGTCAAAGAGAAATTGAGTCCTTGAAAGATTTACTTAGACATGCTAGAAAGGTCTATGATAAATGGGAAGGTAGCACTAAAGTTCTTAATTTCCTGTCTGAGCAATCAGATAATAACATGAAAATGGGATTAGGACATGAGTGCTATGGTCGTAGAGACCACGATCAATGCAAATCTAGCCCTTCTGAACGTGATTTTAGGAAAAGGAAATATGTGGATTTACCAGAGTATTTAATATGTACTTATTGCGGTAAATCTGGTTTGTGACCCCTCAAATTTTGCGGAAAGAAAAAAAATATTTAAATATATAACAAGGGTGTCATAAATAACAAAGGTCATTACAAAACGGAAACAATATTCTACAAAAGAAATATACAAGACGGGAGACATATCTCCCGTATAAATACGGAAATGAAAGAGTGTATAATAATATACAATCTAAGAACCGAATATAGTTCCAAGGTAATACTTCGCTCGCTAGCTCGTCAATGTACCCAATGTATGCATTCACCACCTGTTCGACCGCATTAAATATAAACACGGAAGCCACAGTCAGTGGGGAGTAACTCCGAGTCCTCCCAGCCACGAAATGTCGAGTTTAATGAAACATGACTAACATAAAAGCAATGTATATGGAAAATACAAAACTTAAACATATATGATATGCTTTTCATGTTATGAAACAGATAACTAACAAATAACCTAGCATGTGAAAGCTATCATGTGAAACCGATAATAAACTATCACTCGAGGTAGGGAAGCTGGTATGCTAGCTCAGAGGTTCCTCTCAGAAACATGGCCGTGATACACTCAAACCCTAATCAACACGTAATCATGTGAATCAGTTAACAACCGGTAATCCAAACTCTATCAATCTTAGCCGGCTTGCATCTCACCTTCTAAAACTCATAGAATCATCAAACATGAAAGACCACTACTTCTACAAACAGGCATAAGTTCTTAGTACAGTCAATAGAAGACTTCTGTAACTCGAGTCTATACCACGAGGTAG